>CM019071.1:147544712-147783845 GCA_009667805.1 Leptobrachium leishanense
CAGCGCTCAGCACAGACAGATCTCCTGTATATATGTGTGATCTAGTCACAGCGCTCAGCACAGACAGATCTCCTGTATATCTGTGTGATCTAGTCACGGCGCTCAGCACAGACAGATCTCCTGTATATCTGTGTGATCTAGTCACGGCGCTCAGCACAGACAGATCTCCTGTATATCTGTGTGATCTAGTCACGGCGCTCAGCACAGACAGATCTCCTGTATATCTGTGTGATCTAGTCACGGCGCTCAGCACAGACAGATCTCCTGTATATCTGTGTGATCTAGTCACGGCGCTCAGCACAGACAGATCTCCTGTATATCTGTGTGATCTAGTCACGGCGCTCAGCACAGACAGATCTCCTGTATATCTGTGTGATCTAGTCACGGCGCTCAGCACAGACAGATCTCCTGTATATCTGTGTGATCTAGTCACGGCGCTCAGCACAGACAGATCTCCTGTATATCTGTGTGATCTAGTCACGGCGCTCAGCACAGACAGATCTCCTGTATATCTGTGTGATCTAGTCACGGCGCTCAGCACAGATAGATCTCCTGTATATCTGTGTGATCTAGTCACAGCGCTCAGCACAGACAGATCTCCTGTATATCTGTGTGATCTAGTCACGGCGCTCAGCACAGACAGATCTCCTGTATATCTGTGTGATCTAGTCACGGCGCTCAGCACAGACAGATCTCCTGTATATCTGTGTGATCTAGTCACAGCGCTCAGCACAGACAGATCTCCTGTATATCTGTGTGATCTAGTCACGGCGCTCAGCACAGACAGATCTCCTGTATATCTGTGTGATCTAGTCACGGCGCTCAGGCACAGACAGATCTCCTGTATATCTGTGTGATCTAGTGGCGGTGCTCAGCACAGACAGATCTCCTGTATATCTGTGTGATCTAGTCACAGCGCTCAGCACAGACAGATCTCCTGTATATCTGTGTGATCTAGTCACAGCGCTCAGCACAGACAGATCTCCTGTATATCTGTGTGATCTAGTCACGGCGCTCAGCACAGACAGATCTCCTGTATATCTGTGTGATCTAGTCACGGCGCTCAGCACAGACAGATCTCCTGTATATCAGTGTGATCTAGTCACGGCGCTCAGCACAGACAGATCTCCTGTATATCTGTGTGATCTAGTCACGGCGCTCAGCACAGACAGATCTCCTGTATATCAGTGTGATCTAGTCACGGCGCTCAGCACAGACAGATCTCCTGTATATCAGTGTGATCTAGTCACGGCGCTCAGCACAGACAGATCTCCTGTATATCTGTGTGATCTAGTCACAGCGCTCAGCACAGACAGATCTCCTGTATATCTGTGTGATCTAGTCACGGCGCTCAGCACAGACAGATCTCCTGTATATCTGTGTGATCTAGTCACGGCGCTCAGGCACAGACAGATCTCCTGTATATCTGTGTGATCTAGTGGCGGTGCTCAGCACAGACAGATCTCCTGTATATCTGTGTGATCTAGTCACAGCGCTCAGCACAGACAGATCTCCTGTATATCTGTGTGATCTAGTCACAGCGCTCAGCACAGACAGATCTCCTGTATATCTGTGTGATCTAGTCACGGCGCTCAGCACAGACAGATCTCCTGTATATATGTGTGATCTAGTCACAGCGCTCAGCACAGAAAGATCTCCTGTGTATCTGTGTGATCTAGTCACAGCGCTCAGCACAGACAGATCTCCTGTGTATCTGTGTGATCTTGGTTAAAAATACGTCGTCGCCCTGTCCTTCATGTTGAAATAGGATTCAGCACCAAGGGAAGCAACCGCCAAACGCAGCCAGACTGAAGGAAAGGGGGAAAAAAAACAAAAAACGCTGCTTTCGGCAAAGAAAAAAAAAGCCTTGTATTTTAAAATAAATGCGAATCCAAGAATTTCACCTAAAGAAATGCAAAAAAATACTCAAGAAATTCTAAAAAAAAATCTATAAATAAAAAAGGCTTTTTGCTGCAGATTAAAATAATAAACAGTTTATTAGATATTTACTAAAAACGGGAATATTTTTATCATTGAAACCTATGGGATTCGCCTGAATAAACCTGCCGAATGAAACCACTGAACATCAGGGCATTTCACTGACATTTCTCCGCTGTTCAATGTGAATAGATTAACCATTGCTTCTCTATGGGGGATTTCACTGCTGCTGAATCGCGCCGAACTGCACTATGGCGCTGTACATGGCCTGTGGTGCTGAATACAGCAGATTCACGACCAACGGACAGGGACACGGTGCTGAATCTGTGAAACGGTATAACGAAGCGATCTGTGAAAACAATATCTACTCGTTATGCTCAGTTTCAGACGAAACCGATTCGTTATTTCAGGGAGTGCTTCCAAAATACGAATCGGTATAATTTCGTACGAAATGTGATTCATAACGAAACGAGACGCACATATCTAGCACAGACACATCTAACAGGATTTCACTTTCCTTCCAGAAAACTCCGGCTGAGCGGCGGCGCGGTGCAGAAGATGTCACAGCGTACGGGCTTAATAATGTGTTCAATACCAAACATTGGGGTTAGGGTATTCCTGCTTGACCACAGGTGGAGAAGTAATAATTACTGATTCATGTGATTCCGTCGCCCATAGAGCTCGTTAAAGGGATATTTAATGGTATAAATGGCAACAATCACGCTACGCCATAGGAAATGGGTAAAAGGTCATTTTATCACTTTTTTCAGTTCCTCCTGTATGGTGACTGTACCTATCGGAGTGGGGCACATGTTTACAGTGTATGAATCGACACGCTGTGACGCACATTGATAGAACAATAAACAATCTGAAAATTTAAAAATTCTGACGGCAAAATTAAACTTAAGTATTGAATCGAAAATCTGCCGCCTGAGCCAACGTTACAGCCACAGCATGGAACCGAGCCAACGTTACAGCCACAGCATGGAACCGAGCCAAAGTTACAGCCACGGCATGGAACCGAGCCAACGTTACAGCCACAGCATGGAACGAGCCAACGTTAGAGCCACGGCATGGAACCGAGCCAACGTTACAGCCACGGCATGGAACTGAGCCAACGTTACAGCCACGGCATGGAACCGAGCCAACGTTACAGCCACAGCATGGAACTGAGCCAACGTTACAGCCACAGCATGGAACCGAGCCAATGTTACAGCCACAGCATGGAACCGAGCCAATGTTACAGCCACGGCATGGAACCGAGCCAACGTTACAGCCACAGCATGGAACCGAGCCAACGTTAGAGCCACGGCATGGAACCGAGCCAACGTTACAGCCACGGCATGGAACTGAGCCAACGTTACAGCCACGGCATGGAACCGAGCCAACGTTATAGCCACGGGATGGAACTGTGCCAACAATACAGCCACGGCATGGAACCGAGCCAACGTTACAGCCACGGCATGGAACCGAGCCAACGTTACAGCCACGGCATGGAACCGAGCCAACGTTACAGCCAGAGCATGGAACCGAGCCAACGTTACAGCCACAGCATGGAACCGAGCCAACAATACAGCCACGGCATGGAACCGAGCCAACGTTACAGCCACAGCATGGAACCAAGCCAACAATACAGCCATGGCATGGAACTGCGCCAACGTTACAGCCACGGCATGGAACTGTGCCAACAATACAGCCACGGGATGGAACCGAGCCAACAATACAGCCATGGCATGGAACTGCGCCAACGTTACAGCCACGGCATGGAACTGCGCCAACGTTACAGCCACGGCATGGAACGAGCCAACGTTACAGCCATAGAATGGAACCGAGCCAACATTACAGCCATAGCATGGAACAAGCCCGCGTTACAGACACGGCATGGAACTGAGCCAACGTTACAATCAAAGCATGGAAACGGGGTACCCTACACCGACAGTACCACACACTGTATGCAGAGGTTTAGCCGCCAGATTATCGCTTTCTGCAGGTATTTTGCACTTTTCATTTATCAGAAACGCCAGCGGATTCCTCCGGCATTTCACCGGTAGAAAGAATGGAGGTTGTGACACAACTGTTACATTTCACATTGGCCTTTGGTCCTTTACATCTTGTCTCCCATCTTTGGGGATGAGGTTGGTCGGGGGTGACCTGGGCTCTGGTCTGATTATATGAGGGGGGGGGTTTCTTCAGGTTCCCTTAAATCCGGAGTCTCTGAAAGGGTTGCAGGATGTGAGAGCAATCTACAGAAAATGACAAAGCAACATAGACAGCGGCGTCCTCACTGCAGCACGTGGGACGCACAGCGGACACATCCAGGACACGGACAGAACACCGAGACTCACCCGCTGGCCCTCAATATCATCACGACTCTAAACTTCACAAGTGCTGTCACACGTATAGTATGGTGACCTGACAGAGATCTAATGATAAACACAATAGTATAGGGTGATCGGAGACCTAAGATATAGTAAAGGATGCCGTCTCAGAAAGCCATTCCACCACAAACATACAAAATCACAAAAAAAGACGCACACAATAACTCAATAAAAAAGACAATTTTATATCAAGGCAGGAGGCTTCATATTTTGCAATCTCTTTTCTTTACTAAAACATCAGCAGCAAAGGAAAGTTTACATAGCAACAGCATTAACCAATAAACAACAAGAGAGTAGTAAGTCCTTAGCCATGCCCTCTTTTCTTTGCTGCTGGCCTCCAGGTGAGTTGTTTTTAAAACAGCTCCTGGACGCCAGGATTTATTTCAGTTATTTCATTACTTTAAGTGTTTAAATATCTAACTAATATATTCCATGTAGTTTGTACAAGGTTTCTGTATACTTTTTAAACCGTTTTTCCTTTAGATTTTTCCCTGCTGCGTGGGCACTTTCCCGCCTGCAGGCTTGCGCTTGCCCTTTTTTTCTCCTTCTCTCCCGGCGGACCAAGAGGAAATTATTTTCCCTTGGCCGTCGGGTGCTTGGTGCGGCGCTAAAAATCCTTAATTTTACTTTTAACTTTTAACTTTTTACTTTTTCAATATGTTCGGCGCCGTTTACCCGCGCACGCGCAGTTCCACATAAAAAATTCCCTCAGAGTACGTGTGCGTACATGGCGGCCATCTTAAGTTTGTAAGGACTGACTACCGCCATTACGCTCGTGCCGCGATCGATGACGGCAGGTGCCAGCATCCCTCTCGGCCCTGTGATATCGGTGGCTTAGGACACAGCCTGCTGCAGGGACCCTCTCCTGCTACCTCGGATGAGCCCCGCAAGAATTTTTTCTGCTCCGGCGGGTCCTTGAAAGCACGCGCAAAATCGCGAGTGAGCCTCGCTGAGTGGTGCCTTAAACCCATACACTCAGATACAATATATTTAATAAATATATAATTTTACCTACGGGTGAGCCCTGTTTTGTTTACAATACTTATGGATCCTCCACAACTTCCCTCCAACCAGGAGGAGTTGAAAGCTTGGCTGCTGGCTGCTATATCCGAAACTCTCCCCATAGCGCTTGCGGCCCTCCCCCCAGCTCCCCCGCAGGAACCCCCGGGTTCTCTCAAGGGCCCAGTCACCGGCCCACTCCGACGGTCACACTCGGACCAATCTGAGTCTGCTGGACCATCGCGAAAAAGACCCTGGAAAGGCCAGTCAGAATCTGCTGGCAAGGGTAAAGGACCAGTTAAAAAATCCTCCAGATACGTTTCAGACCCCAAGGTTGTGGAAACGTACGACCTGGATGACTACCAGGCTGACTATCCTGAGGAGGAGGAAGTAGAGTCCACCGGTGACCCACCGGCCACTCCAAACTCAACGGGTGAGCCCCGTTCTGATGCTATGGCGATCGTGCCCCTCGCTACCATGCCTGCGCCGCCACGCTCTCAAGTGTCCGCGGATACTCCTTTACAGATCCTCGACGTATGCCCTTTTTTGACCAGCGCACCACCACCCACCCTAGGTCTTCCGCTTGGCTACCGCCGGACCACATAGCGGAGTTTTTGCGTTTCTGGTTGCGATGCCCTCTGGACAAAGCTGATAGGGCACGCTTGCGGGCCGAATGTCCTCGCCCGACTCTACCTGACAAGGTGTCCCTTACCCCTGAATTTGACGAGGACTTCGTCACCTTCATGGGTAAGGCTGGCAGGGACCCTCGTAGGGGTTTGGAACAGGGTCTCCGCGTCGCCCAGGATAAGCTTCTGGACGTCTCCGGTCCCCTTTCCCTTATCTTTGTGATGGCGGATGAAGCGCTAACCAAGAACAGCCCGCTTGATCCAGCGTTTGGTCCGCAAATGGGCACAGCGTGCCCTCTGTTTGTAATGCCAACGTCGGCATTTCGTCAGAACGCCGCAAGGCGGCACTTTTTTCGGCTGGATGCAAAACTCACCAGCATGGCTACCAAGGAATTGGGTCCTGCAGCTAAAGGCTTACTGTTTGGAGATCTGTTTTTGAGAGACCTTAACCGCAAAATTAATGTTTATACGAACCTTCAAAAGGTTCAGTCAAATATGAAAAGGGTTTTCCACCCCCAAACACGTTTTTCCTCCAGGGCTGGCGCATCAAGAGGTCGGGTCGCCAGCCGTTACAACGCTACCTATAGACCTCGCTTCACGTCAAACCAAGGCACAGACGTGCAATATAGACCCAGCCCGATCCTGGCGCGAGGAGTCCCCGTTGGTCGCGGCTTCAGCAGACCCAGACGCCGCTATTCAGCTGGTAAGTGTCCCTGCGCTCCCACTTCCACACATTCCGGTCGCGGGTCGCTTACGTTATTTCCTTCACAAATGGCGCAAACTCACATCCGACTCGTGGATACTGCGAACTGTGGCGGGTTTTTTAATAGACTTCTCCCAGGCCCCCGTCCAGTCTGCTTCCCCGTCTCCGGCCCGTTACTCCTCACAAGAGGCGACACTGATAGACAGGGAACTTCGCTCCTTGCAGTTAAAAGGCGCCAAACCCGACCCCCCGTGCTTCGTCAGCACTATCTTCCTGGTACACAAAAAATCTGGGGACCTTCGACCGGTTATAAATCTAAAAACCCTCAACACCTTCGTGGCCTACCGCCACTTCAAAATGGAGGGCATACACCTCCTCAGGGACCTCCTCCGAGACGACGACTGTTTCATGAGACTGGACCTCACAGACGCTTACCTCACGGTCCCGGTCCATCCCACTCATCGACCGTATCTGCAGTTCCACTGGCACTGCGACCTCTGGCAGTTCACTTGCCTGCCGTTCGGCCTCAGCTCCGCACCATGGTGCTTTACGAAACTCCTCAAACCAGTCATGGCCTTTATACGGGCCCAGGGCATCAGAACGATCATATATCTGGATGATATCCTGATACTGGCACAGGACCCCGCTCAATCCTCTCACCATACAACCCTGGTGGTTACGCTCCTACAAGACTTGGGCTTCATTATCAACAGAGACAAATCGGCACTGCATCCTGCCCAAACCATCACCTTCCTAGGATTCGACATAGACTCAACGTCTTGCCAGCTGCGGCTTCCCCCGCAAAAGCTTCGTGCCATCAAGAAAACCCTACGCAGCGTCCTCACTACGGACACCATCTGTCTCCGAGATCTGGCGAGAGTTGTAGGCCTACTCTCTTCCTCCATTCAAGCCATTTTCAAAGGTCCACTGCATTATTGGGCGATGCAACGTCTGAAGACCACAAATCTTCGCCTCAATCCCTCCTACGACCAACTGGTTCCCATCACCCCGGAGGTTCGAGTGGAACTCCTATGGTGGTTACGCCATATGGAGGCCTGGAACGGACGGGCCATCTTCGGCTCACTGACGGATTTCACACTGGAATCAGATGCCAGCCAATCGGGCTGGGGAGCGACATGCGGAGCTACATCCACAGGCGGAGCATGGGCTCCAGAGGAACGGCAGCTTCACATCAACTGCTTACAGCTCATCGCCGGCTCATTTGCTGTTCGCAGCTTTACCCAGGATCTCAGGGACTGCTCTCTTCTTCTACGGATGGACAACATCTCCGCGGTCCAATACGTGAACTGACTGGGGGGCTCCTGCTCCAAGCTCCTGTCGGACCTCACGCTCTCCCTCTTCAATTACTGCCTGGACCGGAATATCTCCCTCAAGGTGGAATACCTGCCCGGTTCCTCCAACTTTGTGGCGGATTGGTTTTCAAGATATTGGAGGGACTCCAGCGAATGGAAACTGGACGTAGCGACGTTCCACCGTCTGTCGGTCCTGAGGGGACCTTTTCATCTCGACCTGTTCGCTTCCCGCTTGAATCATCAAACACGGGCCTACTTCAGCTGGCTTCCGGACCCACAGGCGACTGCGGTGGATGCTTTCCTTCAACCATGGCCACCGTCGGGAGCCTACGTTTTTCCGCCATTCCCGATGATCACGCGAACGATCCAGGAAGTCTGCCGACGGGGGATCTGGATTCTTTTGATCACGCCCTTGTGGCACGCTCAGCCCTGGTTTCCACTGACGCTGGAACTCTCCTGCCTCCACCCGCTTCTGCTCCCGTCCTTCCAATCCATTCTGCTGGATCCCCAAGGCAGACCACACCCGTTGGTTTTGGAGAACAATCTTCCCCTGGTGGCGTGGACGATTTCCGGGGACCCTGCATGCTGCCAGGACTATCAGAGGCAGCTCGCTCCTTATTATGGGAATCCTGGGCTCCCGGCACGAGAAAGAGTTATCGTTACGCTTGGAGAACTTGGTGTAGTTGATGTGTGCAACAACAGACTGATCCCGCTACAGCCCCTCTACAGCTGATCCTCAATTTTTTAGCGAATCTTTCCACGACGGGAAATCATACATTACCAACCTGTTCCGCTCGGCTATTTCGGCGGCTCACGTTCCCCTGGGTGGCATTCCTGGGTTGGGACCCTTCCGTGTGTCGTCTCCTCCGAGGCATTAGACTCGCTCGCCCGCCAGGTCCTAAATATGTTATTTTCTGGGATGTGGCGCTGATGCTCAAATTCCTGCGTAACTGGCCTGACAATGACTCGCTGCCCCTCCGTCAGCTCTCGGCCAAATTAACAGTCCTTTTATGTCTGGTGTCCTTTCGACGTGTCTCAGATGTTAGGGCCTTCGATGCGCACGTTGTGGTTTTCTCCCCTGAGGGTGTCATCTTCACACTTACCAGGTGTACTAAAACTCTATCTCATGAGGTTTTCTACCCTTACTTTCCCTCCGATCCCCTATTGTGTGTTACTCGTTGTGTTACTACTTACCTCTCTCGTTTGCGTCCTTTGCGCTCCTCTCCGACTGGACAACTTTTGGTCTCTTATGTCTCTCCTTACAAACCTGTCTCTTCTCCTACCCTCTCTAGATGGGTTCGCTGGCTGCTCTCCCTAGCAGGCGTTGCTCCCCATTTTGGCGCTCACTCTGTGCGGGGTGCGGCGGCTTCCTCTGTTGCGGACGCTGGAGGTTCTCTGTCTGATATACTAGCGGCAGCTGATTGGTCTAGGGTGGTTACTTTTCGTACCTTCTATTTTCGTCCTCGTTCTCATGCATCTGGGGCTTTAGTGCAGCTTTAAAACTGCAAAATATGAAGCCTCCTGCCTTGATATAAAATTGTGGATTATTCCAGCCTTGGTGTTAGAATAATCTTAATTTTAATAAAGACAGGAGGCGAATATTTTTCCCGCCCGCCCAGGCCCGGGATTGCTCACATTGTACCGGATTTTCTGCTATATTCAAAAAAAATAAAATAAATAAGTAAATAGAAAAAAATAAATTAAATAAATATAAATAATATGTATGATTTTATGTGTCTACACTTCTTCGACTTTTGTCCATTATTGTCTAATTACTTTTCATTCCCCTTAGTAGGGTTTGCATGTCTCGTTAGCCTAGCTTGGGACTCCTGTCTTGTATTTGATTAACTATTGATAATTCTTCGCTTGACTGGTCAGTTAGTTAAAGGGACACTCTAGGCAACATGACCACCTAAGATATTTTAGGTGGTCATGATGCCCGGAGTATGCCGCCCTCTGTCCCCCCTCCCTCCGCTCAGCGTTTCAGCAGAAAATGCTGAAAACAGCTGAAAGAGGTGGAGGAGTTTACTCTGCCCTCCCAGCTGTCAGTCAGCAGAGCGGGAATCATATTTCCGCTTCTGACGATATTTGCCGAGAAGGAGACGTCATCGCGCTTTCAGCTTTCAGCGCGATGACGTCTCCAACTCACCACAGAAGCTGACGGCTCCCTCTGAGGGTTAGTGTTGCGCGCATCCTCTTGCGCGCAACACTAATCCTCAGAGGGAGCCGGGAGGAAGCCTGCCGATTGGCTGGCTTACGTGAGAGGCGCGCTTCTAACGTAAACCAGAAGGCAAGTCGGATGGAAGAAGGACGGGAGCGGAAGAGGAGGGAGGTGAGTATAAAAAAAAAAACACAGCTGGAAACAAAAGGATTTTAGGGTATTACAGTTACAAAAACATAAACAAAAAATAACTATTTATTAAGGGAATAGGGATAGGTTAGGATTAAAAAACGGGGGGTGATTTTTTTAATAGAGTGTCCCTTTAACTGTTGATTGGCAAGCCTCCATCACATGGTACTTTCACATATCCTGTGTTTTCTCCTTAGCTTGATTTGCTTCTGCGGACCCGTTGGTCTCCCATCGTTTCGGACGCCCGTTGGCTTCCAGTTCTGCAACTGACCATCTCGTTGACTCCTGCCTAGTTTTGGCTTTCACCTCTTCGGTTTCCGGTTTCTTCCTACTTCTTGGATTTCTGGATTTTCTACGTCACGACTCTCCTGCTCGTTCAGCATACAAGAAAAGAGGGCGTGGCTAGGACATACTACTCTCTTGTTCTTTATTGGTTAATGCTGTTGCTATGTAAACTTTCCTTTGCTGCTGATGTTTTAGTAAAGAAAAGAGAATGCAAAATATTCGCCTCCTGTCTTTATTAAAATTAAGATTATTCTAACACCAAGGCTGGAATAATCCAGAATTTTACTAAATCAAATATAAAAAAGCAATGAATACAAAAATATTAATAAAGACATAATCAAAAAATATATAAAAAAGATTGCAATACGTAAAATAAACGCAGTAAAAGGGACTGAATTAAATAAGCAGATACACACATAAAGCGTGACTTACAGGAGGACGCGGCGCCACAAACCGAGGCTCTCACAGAGCTATTCTCCAGTACCTATAGAGAGCCCATAATGTGCAAAGATATATAGAGTCTCGTCCATGATCCATATAAAGCACATCGATGGTCTACAATGCATCTACCTAAATCAAGGTGAAGAGGGCGTCGAGAAGTCAATACACTGGTTTCTCGAGTCGACACCCTGTTCACCTTGATTTAGGTTGGTGCCTTGTAGACCATCGATGTGCTTTCTATGGATCATGGGATAAGACTCATATATATATATCTGGTGGTTCCTTTAGCCCAGTAGCAGGATGTACAGTTTCTCTGATTCTCCGTGTATCTTGTTTTCTGCCTCTCTTATATCCTACATTCTTGACTGGCTGACCTCTGCTGACCTCGACCCAGCTTGTCCTCTCGACCTTACTACCTCTATGTCCTTCAACTCTGGGCAGTGTCTGATATTCAGGGTTACTCAGAGAAAGGTGAAACTCTGGAGAACTTTTGGAGAGTGAAAATTCTAGGTCAAAATAGCCAAAGCAGAAAAATTCTCCCATTTATCACTTTCCTAATCGGCTATTTGTTCTAGATTGTGCTCTTTTCCTGCCAGTTCTCCGGATTTTCACCTTTCTCTGAATAAATCTCAGTCGCTCTAGACAGCTATATGGGTCTCTATGGGTC
Source organism: Leptobrachium leishanense (assembly GCA_009667805.1). Classification (NCBI taxonomy): domain Eukaryota; kingdom Metazoa; phylum Chordata; class Amphibia; order Anura; family Megophryidae; genus Leptobrachium; species Leptobrachium leishanense. The sequence goes on from CM019071.1 coordinate 147,556,413, forward strand.
TATTTTGTTACAGGGGTTTTAGGTGATGCGTGTTTGGGGTTGTTGTCCTCCTCCCATTACCTTAGACGCTGACTCCTCTGGACGGGGAATGGTCGCCGGGTGGTGAGCATCACCAGGGCTGCCATAAGAAATCTCGGGGCCCCTCAATGAAGTACTATTTGGGGCCCCCTTTGCTTATCTGCTCATTAAACTTGCTGGTCCAGTAAGGGGATACATCATGTTTCCTGGTGGGATCTGCATCTTCTCTGCCTGGCACAGACCTTACTAATCGCTCCCTCAGTGAGGAGTCAGAGGGATCTTTCCGGCCCCGGATGCCGAGTGCTGCGACCAAGGATTAGACCATAAATCTGACCCAATCCCTGCCAATTTGGAAAGTCACCCCAGGGGATGGGAGCCCGAAACCTTTAATTTCCAAATCAATGGTGACACTTGTCTGGACCAGCCCGACTCCTCGACTTATAAAAACGTCACAACCTCAAGTCGAGACTGAAGAAAAGCCTTTATTTCCAAGAACTAATAAACAGCTGGACGGGACACACAAAGGGATGACACGGCTTTCAGTCAATATCCAAACCGGCCCTGCCCCGGATCCCTCCTCAATTTCTAGGGAAGCTCCAGAACATTCTGTGACCAAAGCAGGTGAGAAGAGGAAAGGGCGTTAATTGGAATCAGCCTGGATCAGGTTGTGCAGTCACCTGTCAGTGTATATAAATCCCGTGCACCGGGACAGCAGCACCTCAACGAGCATCTCCAAACGTTTGTGACGAAGAACAGACCATGAAGGGACTCACGCTGGCTTTGGGCTTGCTGGTGGCTCTATGTACCTTGTGTGCACAAGCCAACCCCGTCGTACATCCTGACGAGGTAAGTGTCTGCAGATACAATGTATACGGTGTGTATCCCTATAGATACATTTATAGAATGTCACTGCAATAGGCAGAGGCGCAGGAGATGGACCAGAATCCAACAGGTCCGTCATCAAGGAATTGTGTATTTATGGTAAATTCACGGCAAATTGGAATATATCGCAGCAAAAACCTGCAGAAATGAATAAGTTACATATTTATATTTTGCCTGAGCTTTGTGATGCATGTATTAAACAAACCAGCAATATTCCACCCGCTGCGTGAAGCTTCCACTGCCTGATACACCCGCCGGGTGATGCTTCCGCTGCCTGATACACTCGCAGTGTGAAGCTTCCGCTGCCTGATACACTCGCTGCCTGATACACCCGCTGCGTGAAGCTTCCGCTGCCTGATACACTCGCTGCCTGATACACCCGCTGCGTGAAGCTTCCGCTGCCTGATACACTCGCAGTGTGAAGCTTCCGCTGCCTGATACACCCGCCGCCTGATACACCCGCCGCGTGAAGCTTCCGCTGCCTGATACACCCGCCGCCTGAAGCTTCCGCTGCCTGATACACCCGCCGCGTGAAGCTTCCGCTGCCTGATACACCCGCCGCGTGAAGCTTCCGCTGCCTGATACACCCGCTGCGTGAAGCTTCCGCTGCCTGATACACCCGCTGCGTGAAGCTTCCGCTGCCTGATACACCCGCTGCGTGGAGCTCCCGCAGCCTGACACACCCGCTGTGTGAACTCATTCATAACTCATTCTGCCGCTTTGCATTACAATATAACCTCACGACCCACGATTGTGACATGTTAAAAGAACTAAACTGGCCGTCGCTGGAATCTAGACGCACCCTTCACCTTTCCAACCTGGTGTTTAAGAGCTTCTCTGGGAAGCTGCCACCCTACCTGAATAGGCTGATTGCCCCAGCAGCTCCCTCATCCTATAACCTCCGATCCAGGACCAGAATGCACCTGTAAACATGTAACATAGTGACTATATACAGAATGCACCTGTAAACCTGTAACACAGTGACTATATACAGAATGCGCCTGTAAACATGTAACAGTGACTATATACAGAATGCGCCTGTAAACATGTAACACAGTGACTATATACAGAATGCACCTGTAAACAAGTAACATAGTGACTATATACAGAAATGCACCTGTAAACATGTAACACAGTGACTATATACAGAATGCACCTGTAAACATGTTACAATGACTATATACAGAATGCACCTGTAAACATGTAACATAGTGACTATATACAGAATGCGCCTGTAAACATGTAACACAGTGACTATATACAGAATGCACCTGTAAACAAGTAACATAGTGACTATATACAGAATGCGCCTGTAAACATGTAACACAGGGACTATATACAGAATGCGCCTGTAAACATGTAACACAGTGACTATATACAGAATGCACCTGTAAACAAGTAACACAGTGACTATATACAGAATGCGCCTGTAAACATGTAACACAGTGACTATATACAGAATGCGCCTGTAAACATGTAACAGTGACTATATACAGAATGCGCCTGTAAACATGTAACACAGTGACTATATACAGAATGCACCTGTAAACATGTAACACAGTGACTATATACAGAATGCACCTGTAAACCTGTAACATAGTGACTATATACAGAATGCACCTGTAAACATGTAACACAGTGACTATATACAGAATGCACCTGTAAACATGTAACATAGTGACTATATGTGACACAAAAGGTTACTATTTAAATTAAGAAAAAATGGTCTAGATGAAAATACTTGTTCTTGGATAGAAAACTGGCTAAAAGATAGGGTACAGAGAGTGGTCATAAATGGTACATTTTCAAGATGGACACCAGTGGTAAGCGGTGTCCCTCAGGGGTCTGTTATAGGACCAATACTATTCAATTTATTTATAAATGACCTTGAGATAGGCATTGAAAGTCATGTATCAGTGTTTGCAGATGACACAAAACTAGGAAAAGTAATACAATGTGAGCAGGATGTTACTGTATGTGCAGGGTGATACAATGTGAGCAGGATGTTACAGTATGTGCAGGGTGATACAATGTGAGCAGGATGTTACAGTATGTGCAGGGTGATACAATGTGAGCAGGATGTTACAGTATGTGCAGGGTGATACAATGTGAGCAGGATGTTACTGTATGTGCAGGTGATACAATGTGAGCAGGATGTTACAGTATGTGCAGGTGATACAATGTGAGCAGGGTGTTACAGTATGTGCAGGTGATACAATGTGAGCAGGATGTTACTTTGCTGCAGAGGGATTTAGATAGATTGGGGGACTGGGCACTTAAATGGCAGATGAGATTTAATGTATATAAATGTAAAGTTATGCACTTTGGAGTGAAGAACATACAAGTAATTTATACCCTAAATGGTACGGAGTTAGGGAAATCCAAGCAGGAGAAGGATTTGGGAATAATCATAGACTTCAAACTAAGTAACAATGTGCAATGTCAAACAGCAGCCGCCAAGGCCAGCAAAGTATTGGCATGCATTAAAAGGGGAGTTCACTCACGGGATGAAAACATAATTTTGCCTCTGTATAAATCAATGGTCAGGCCGCACCTTGAATATGCCGTGTGATTTTGGGCACCGGTCTTAAAAAAAGATATTATAGCGTTAGAAAAAGTGCAGAGACGGGCAACTAAATTAATAAGGGGGATGGAAGGGTTAAGTTATGAGGAAAGACTAACAAGCTTAAACCTGTTTAGTTTAGAGAAAAGGCGCCTTAGAGGGGATCTGATAACCTTATATAAATATATACGGGGCCATTATCAACCATTGTCTGATAACCTATTCATTAACAGGACTATACATAGGACAAGGGGTCATCCATTTAGACTGGAAGAAAGAAAATTTAGCTTAAAGCATAGGAAGGGTTATTTTACGGTGAGAACAATAAAGCTGTGGAATTCTCTGCCTGTTGAGGTGGTTGGGTCAGAGTCTGTACAGACTTTTAAAAAACGACTGGATGACTACCTGCAGACACAGAATATTAAGGGTTATAATATTTAATATGTGGGTAAAAGCTTCTTGATCCAAGGAGAAATCTGACTGCCATTCTGGGGTCAAGAAGGAATTTTTTCCCAGTATGTTGCATATTGGCAAGCATTCAGACTGGGTTTTTTGCCTTCTTTTGGATCAACAGCAGTAGGTTATGTGGGAGAGGCTGAACCTGATGGACGCATGTCTTTTTTCAGCCTATATAACTATGTAACTATGTAACTATGTAACTATGTAACTATGTAATATACAGAATGCGCCTGTAAACATGTAACACAGTGACTATATACAGAATGCACCTGTAAACATGTAACATAGTGACTATATACAGAATGTGCCTGTAAACATGTAACACAGTGACTATATACAGAATGCGCCTGTAAACATGTAACATAGTGACTATATACAGAATGTGCCTGTAAACATGTAACACAGTGACTATATACAGAATGCGCCTATAAACATGTAACACAGTGACTATATACAGAATGCACCTGTAAACATGTAACATAGTGACTATATACAGAATGCGCCTGTAAACATGTAACATAGTGACTATATACAGAATGCACCTGTAAACATGTAACATAGTGACTATATACAGAATGCGCCTGTAAACATGTAACATAGTGACTATATACAGAATGCACCTGTAAACATGTAACATAGTGACTATATACAGAATGCACCTGTAAACATGTAACATAGTGACTATATACAGAATGCACCTGTAAACATGTAACACAGTGACTATATACAGAATGCACCTGTAAACATGTAACACAGTGACTATATACAGAATGCGCCTGTAAACATGTAACACAGTGACTATATACAGAATGCACCTGTAAACATGTAACATAGTAACTATGTTACTTACATATTTATTTTCCGTGTTACTCTGTATATTTGTTGTTTTTAATATCTTGCATTTATTACTTTGCATTTCTGTAACATTTTAATGCTCTTGAATCCAGGACATACTTGAAAACGAGAGAAATCTCAATGTGTCCTTCCTGGGAAAATCCTTTATAAATAAATAAATGATCCACAAACCATCTGTCAGTGTTTGGTGAATAAGCCCTTAAAATTCACTTTACTGTCCCATAGACGCAGGTCCTCAAAAGAAACGGTGAATAATGTTTGCTTCTGGCTCTGCAGCTTCGCTGGGACCTTTATGTAGGTTTTGCACAGTTTGGACCCAGAATATTCCCTGTATCACAGCAGAGCCTCTCTAACTAACATAGGAGTGTGCACAGAGTGTGCACAGAGTGTGGGTGAAGAGGTCCTCCTTCATCTCCTACATTGACACTTTGGATCCTTTATCTGGATCATGATAAATAATATAAAAACTGACAGGATCTGATTAAAGGTTTTTACTAATAAAAAATGTGCATTTTGTGTAAAATCTCTAAACATAAGTTTCCAATTAATAAATGTTACACACCCTAATGTCTGTACACCCTAATGTAACGCACTGCGCACGCCTGTTTCTGCACACCCTAATGTAACGCACGCGCACGCCTGTGTGTAAAGGGCTGCGCACACCCGTGTCTGCACACCCTAATGTAACGTACTGCGCACGCCAGTGACTGCACTCCCTAATGTAACGCACGCCTGTGTCTGCACACCCTAATGTAACGCGCTGTGCACGCCAGTGTCTGCACACCCTAATGTAACGCGCTGCGCACGTCAGTGTCTACACACCTAATGTAACGCGCTGCGCACGTCAGTGTCTACACACCCTAATGTAACGCGATGCACACGCCAGTGTATGCACACCCTAATGTAAAGCGTTGTGCACGCCAGTGTCTGCACACCCTAATGTAAAGCACTGCGCACGCCACTGTCTGCACACCCTAATGTAAGGCGCTGCGCACGCCAGTGTTGGCACACCCTAATGCAGTGCGCTGCGCACACCAGTGTCTACACACATTAATACAACATACTGTGCACGCCAGTGTCTACACACATTAATACAACATGCTGTGCACGCCAGTGTCTGCAAACCCTAATGCCACGCGTGCGCATGCCTGTGTCTGCACACCCCAATGTAATGTGCAGCGAACGGCAGTGTCTGCACACCCTAATGCATCGGCCTGCGCACGCTAGTGTCCGCACACCCTAATGTAACGCGCTGCGCACGTCAGTGTCTACACACCCTAATGTAACGCGATGCACACGCCAGTGTCTGCACACCCTAATGTAACGAGCTGCGCACGCCAGTGTCTGCACACCCTAATGTAACGCGTTGTGCACGCCAGTGTCTGCACACCCTAATGTAAAGCACTGTGCACGCCACTGTCTGCACACCCTAATGTAAGGCGCTGCGCACGCCAGTGTCGGCACACCCTAATGCAGTGCGCTGCGCACACCAGTGTCTACACACATTAATACAACATGCTGTGCACGCCAGTGTCTGCAAACCCTAATGCAACGCGTGCGCATGCCTGTGTCTGCACACCCCAATGTAATGTGCAGCGAACGGCAGTGTCTGCACACCCTAATGCATCGGCCTGCGCACGCTAGTGTCCGCACACCCTAATGTAACGTGCTGCGCACGCCTGTGTCTGCACACCCTAACGTAACGCGTTGCGCACGCCAGTGTCTGCACACCCTAATGTAACAGCCTCTAGATGTTTCGGGACAGATAAAGTAAAAGTGCTGACAGTGGCGCGCGGACAGCCTGAGGCGTGCACCTGTCCATGAGGCCCTCTGTCCGATCCTCGGTGGCCAACCAGCCCTTCTCCGCCACCATTGCCCATTCCAGCCAGACCTGCGTGTAGGACCGCCAGGTCGCCTCTGCCAAAGCGCCGTCCACCATCCGCCTTAGCCTGGCAAAACGAGGTTCCACAGCCATGAAGGGAAAGCCGTCGCTGCCGAGGACGCCCGAGGAGCCACCTGCCAAAAACGGTCCCACTGGAACCGGGAGAGAGCGTCAGCAATTACGTTGTCCACACCTGGTACATGCGCCGCCCTGACAAAGATGTTGTATTCAAGACAGCGCAAAACCAAATGGCGCAGCAACGCCAACACTGGAGCCGAACCAGAAGATGAGCGGTTCACCACGTGCACCACGCCCATGTTATCGGTCCTAAAAATCACTCTCCGATTCGCCAACCTCTCGCCCCACAATTCCAGCGCCACCACGATCGGAAAGAGTTCCAAGATGGTCAGGTTCCGCACCAAAGCGGAAGCAGCCCACTCCCACGTCCAGGCCTGGGCGCACGAGGACCCCTGAAAGTAGGCCCCAAATCCTCCTGCGCCTGAAGCATCCGTGAACAGTTCTAGGGAACCGTTGTCCACTTCCGCCTCCCGCCAGTAGGTACGCCCATTGTACTCCGCCAAAAACTTGCACCACACCTCCAGGTCCTCTCTCAATGATCGAGTAACGCGGACAAAATGATGCGGCATCCTGACGCCCGCTGTCGCCACAGACAACCGGCGACAAAATGCCCTACCCATCGGCATCACCCGGCACGCGAAGGCCAAGTGACCTAACAGTGACTGCAATACCTGTAACTGCAATTTTTTTGTGCCCAAGGCCTGCACCACCAAGCACTGCAACACCTCAATCTTATCAGCCATCAAGCGGAAAACCCTCTACCGTATCTATTTCGATCCCCAGAAATGACAAACGGCTATAGGGCCCCTCGGTCTTCTCCTCTGCCAACGGTATACCAAACTCTGCTGCAACCTCCCGGAATGCCCTGAGCAACTCCGTGCAAACCGTAGACTCCCCAGGACCTACGAATAGAAAGTCGTCCAGGTAGTGTACTATAGAGTTTGCACCTGCTCGCTGGCGCACCACCCACTCCACGAACGTCGCGAACAGCTCGAAATAGTGGCAGGAGATGGAGCACCCCATTGGCAGGCAACGATCGTAATAATATTTTCCCCGAAACGAGCAGCCCAGCAGGTGGTAGCAGTCTGCATGGATGGGAAGCAACCTGAAAGCCGCCTCCACATCCACCTTGGCTAACCAGCACCCCGGACCAGCCTCCCTAACCAGCTGAAGCGCTTCGTCAAAGGATGCATAACGTACCCGACAAGAATCCTTGCCTATGCCATTGTTGACTGATGCCCCAGCCGGATAGAACAGGTGGTGGATCATTGTGAATTTCCCCGTCTCCTTCTTCGGAACCAGCCCCGTGAAATTCTCAAGTTGACGAAGGGTAACTCCCCGAACGGACCCGCCATCCTCCCTAGTTGCACCTCCCGCATCAACTTCTCTCCCAACACCCTTTCATTGTCCCGCGCAGACACCAAATTTCCCGCAAACAATGGGAAGTCTGATGGGGAATATGAAAACCAGAGTAAAACCCGTCCCGCAGGAGCACCGCCGCCTGACGACTCGGGTATTTAGCGAGCCACGGGAGCATCGCACGGACGCGCACCGGTGAAACCCCGTCCACTAAACTCCTCCCGGCCGGCAGGCCTAGCAGCTGCACCTGCTCCCTTCTTAAAACACCTGAACAAGGGGTGGGGCCCCCCACACCCCGAACACTCATGCCGGAAGCGGCACGCTGCCGCCCACCTGCATTGCGACTCGTTATAGAGCCAACAGCAACCCTTACTTCCACCCGCCGACCACCCGGTGCCCTGGGGACAGCAGCTCCAAGAAAGGACTGCCGCGCCGGCGTCATCAGCAACAGCCACAAGTTGGTGTCCTGTACGTCGAAACGCATACCCGGGCGCACCGCCATTTTTTGTCTGAACTGCTGGTCATATCTGAACCAGCATTGACCGCCATACACCTTATACGCTCCCCATATGAGGTCTATATAAGCCAACAAGGGTATGCACCGCTCCGGGTAACGCTCGCACACAATCCCACTATACGCCAAGAAACCCTGCATCCAATTCCCCCACGTCCGTGGTAACATTCTTTCCTTTTCCTTATCCTTTCCCTCCAAACCATACTCTGTTTTTTTAGGGCGATCCACTGACTCCCTATCCGGGGAGACCAGGGACAGGACCTCCACATACTCCCGTTTCCAAATTTTCTCTTTGACCTCGGGTCACCTGCAATCCGAGTGGCGACAACTCGCATGCGCCCCCCCCCCTGCACTTCAAGCGCGGACCCACTGGTACTTCGCGACCCCCCCACTCTCCACCGAAACCCCCGTTTTTTTTTTCTCCCTCAGCCTCGTCTGCACCTCCACCGAAACCGGCACCTCGGCCGTCGCTGTTGCCACCCGATCCACTGGCACGTCCCGCCAGTGCTGAAGGGCTGCGACCAGGGCCTCTACCAGCCCCGTTGGTTTGGCACCATCGTCCTGGCTGTGTCCCGCCGGGACTCCTGATCGGCGTTGTCTGTCTCAGTGCGCCGGCGGGGAGCCGATGCTGCCGCCCTTCGCCCGCTGCTCCCCTGCCTTCTGCCACCGGCGCTCCGCCACCATGATCCTCTGCAGCATCAAGCGGTAAAAGTTTCATATTTTTTTCTGCAGCCGGCATGGGTGCCGCCATCTTGGGGGCGCGGCTGGCGTGACGTTGATGCCCTGTGCCGCGCTGCTCGATGCCGGGGGCGGAGCTACGCGCAGCAGCCAGAAGTGATGGCTTTCCCAGTGGGCTCCTCGACCGGATATACTGTTCCTCCCCAGCATGCTGCTCCATCTCTTCTCCCCAGTGGCCATCTTGGTCCTCCGCACCATGTGTACTGAGCATTCTTCCTCCGCGGCCATCTTGCTCCACCCGATCTGCATCCACCGCCGACGGCCTCTTCCTGGCTCCCAGCTCCCGCAGTCTCATGGCAGTCAAACGTCCTGCCGGCGTGTCCGGTACCGTCGCTGGCATTGCCGGTCGCGAATTAAGGACCTCCTCGCAGTTGTTCTCCGGACCAATCTCTTCCTCCAAGCTGTGCCCACGATCTCTCAGGGGGCCAGGATTCAGTCTCTGTGGAGGCCTCGATTGCCTCTCCCTCCTCCACTGTATTCTCCCCTCTGTAGTCACCGGGGGCAGCTCCCTGCTCGGTTCAGCATCAATAAGGTCCATGATTGTTGATCCCTGAGCCGCCACGTGGGCCCGTAGCTGCTCCAGCAGAGCTTGCACTTCGTCAGAATTCCCCGACATGCTGGCTTTCACTTTTCAATCCCGGTCCTCTAACTCCCAGCACTCCCAGCCAAATGTCTTTTCAGGGTAAGAAGTTTTCCCAAAGGAAAATTCGCCAGCAGGAATACTGGAATTTCTCTCTCCTGTGCTGTACCTGAGCCAAAAGGTAAGACCCTCCCCTACAGGGCTTTATATACCCCTTGATACCCCCCGCTGTTTTCCCCCACAGTCCAAACACTCCTTCTCTGACCATCCCAGCCCAGCAGTCATGCCCCCCTTCCTTATGTCCAGGGGCCTTCTTTCCACAGTGACCCCTTGGCGGATTGACGAGTGCGACCATTTACCCAGCAGAATACTAGTATGAAAAAAAAAAAGAGACGCACATCTAATAATAAAACCACGCATGTGCGTCACGTCTTTAGAGGAAACATGCGGCTTTTAGAGTACGGACTACAATGAAAATAGTGTTTCTTACATTAGGCAAAGTGCGGGTTTAGAGTTACTGTACATCAGCGTATTTAACCCTTTCGCTGCTGAGGCTTTTCCCGCCCCTGTGCTGAGGTCATTTTTTACCTGTTTTGCGCATCATGTTTAAACGTGTTTTGAAGGCTTATTTTAGTATATGACATCGACATATTATATATCGTTCTTTCCGTCAGACTCGGTAGATTCATAATATGTCATTATTATATGTATACGTTATGTCATGTTTGTATATTATAACAAAAAATGCAATAAAATATGTATTTTCAATAATTTACAGCGTGTAAAGTGTTTTTTTCCACATTTTAACATGCGAGCAATTGCGGTTATATTTTGTATGGGGTGCGCTTGTTAAAAAAATTAGAGATGGGGTCTCGTTACATTTTGTTTTGGGGAAAATGACACCATTTTTAACAAACGCACCGCATACAAAAATCGTTAATGCAGCATCATTGTTCACATTATAATTGAAATGGGAACAATATTGCTGCATTAACAAAACAAAAAAAAAAAAAAAAAGTGTTTATTTTTTTTTTATTATTTTTTTTTTTTAATTTTTTTTTATTTTTATTTTTCTTTTTTTTTTTTTTTACAATTTTTTTTACTTTCATGTTTGGTATCGTTGGAACGGCCATGCTCTGGCCGATCCAACGATATCAAAATTTAACCCCTAACTGCCACGGATCGGGAGATAGGGAGTTCATTGGAACTCCCTATCTCCACACTTCGTGGCAGTTAGGGGTTAATGCTAGGACTGGCGTCATCGTGCTGCGCACGATGACGCCAGTCCTCTGGGGGAGTTCCCGGAAGCTTGGCCGACATCCAAGATGTCGGCCAGCTCCCGGGAAGGATCGCAAATCGGCGCTTTTCAGCGCCGATTTGCGATCCAGCTCCCCAGGGGTTAATGCCAGGCATCATTTGGAAGGGCAGGCTGTGCCCTTCCAAATGATGCCTGGGTTAAGCCCCTGTGAGCCGCCGATCGGGAGGGAGAGAGGTCCGAAGGACCTCCCCCCCTCCCTTTCAGGCGCCTCCTCCGCACATGCGGGGGGGGCGCCTGAATTATGTGTCATCGCGGGGGCGCGATGACACATAATAATGGCGGCCACTGCTCCGGATGCCGGGCTGACATCCAGGATGTCAGCCCGCACCGGAGGGGCCAGCGATCGGCCGGAACCCGGCCGAACGCTGACCCCAATGCGAGGACGCGCTCAGCGCGTCCTCCGCATACCAGCGGGAATGCTGAGGACGCGCTGAGCGCGTCCTTAGCATTCAAGTGGTTAACATTAGGCCAAACGCATGTCTAGCTCCATGTACCCCAAGTCTGAAGTGATTACCGTCAGTTATTCTTTATATAACACGAGGATTCCCTTTGTATTATATGATCCGGAGTCCTCGGGTGCCGAGCTGTCAGGTCACAGAGCGCTGGGGTCTCCAGGGTGTCCGGGGAGGGGGGGGGGTTGATTGACACATGAGGGAGAGGAAGGACAGATTTATTTTTTGCAGTAACAAGGCTGCTTTGATAACCCAGGATGCTGTGCCCAGAATGTAACTACCTGATGGTGAACAAGCACCGCGTGACGGCGACGGTCATCCAGGCCTCTCGCTTAGGGATGAGCCGAACACTCCCCGAGTTCGGTTCGAGCCCGAACCCGAACTTCCCATTTGTTCGGGTCCGAACTCGAACCCAATGCAAGTCAATGGGGCTTAAAATTCGGTTTTTAGTGTGCCCTCCAAGAGGGCATATATGCTACATATTTGCCATAAAAGGTGTATGGGGGTCCGGGTAGTGCCCTGGGGGACAGGAAACAGGAACAAAAAGTAAAAAAAAAGTTTTTAAAGGGACAGTGAGTTTTCCATGAAATAAGGGTTAAAAATAAAAACGAAAAATTCCTTCAAATATCGTGCCTAGGAGGTCCCCATAACCTGCCCGTGAAGTGCCGGATTTCTAGGATGTATAGAAACACTTAAAAACAAAATAATGACGTTTCTTATGACAGTAAATGCTTTTCCTTTAATCTATCCATAAACAACTGCTTGGGGCAGCAGTCTGTATGAAAAGAGGAGACATTTTCGTACATGCAGAAAAAGTTTACAGATTTCTTTGGCTAAACTATTGTGAAATATATGCAGGCTTTGGATGAAAGTAACAATAGGTGCTTTAAAATTGGTCCTTTAGCGTCCCCAACAGTGCCGTCACACCGTAACCCGGATATGAATCTGATACTGGCGTCAGTGGCAGTGCACCCAAATATTGTGCTTTTGGTGCCAGGCCTGCAAGTACTATCATACAGTAACCCCTCTGTGGTATTTTGGAAGAATGCAGGGGTGGACCATGTGGTCCTATATTGAAAAGATATGATTCTGGTCAAGGCGTCAGTGCACCCAGATATTCTGCCTTTGGTGCAAGACTGCCAGGCCAGCAAGTATCATCATACAGTAACCCCTCTGTGGTATTGTGGAAGAGTGCAGGGTTGGACCCTGCTGTTCAAAAAATTAAAATGATATAAATCTGGCACAGGCGTCAGTGCAGCCAAATATTGTGCCTTTCATGGCAGCAAGTGCCTTCACACCGTAACCCTTTTGTGGTATTGTGGAAGAGTTCAGTGCTGGAGGTTTTGTGCATGCAGAAGACATCCCCTATCTATTCCGTTACTTCGGCATCAGGGGATTGATAGCTGCTGATCCAGGACTGATTCATTTTAATAAATGTCAGCCGGTCTACAGAGTCGGTGGGCAGATGCACTCTTTTGTCTGTGACAAGACCTCCAGCGGCACTGAACGTCCTTTCAGAAAACACGCTAGATGAAGGGCAACCTAGTAGATGCATAGCATATTGGCTAAGTTCTGGCCAGTGATCCAATCTCAACACCCAGTAAGCCAGAGTGGATCATCTGCTGGAAAGGTATCCAGGTCTGCCCTTGCCCCTAGGTAGTCCTGCACCATATGGTGAAGACGATGGCAATGGGTGCCTACATTTGACGTCCCTGGGCGTCGAGGACTAAAAAAATTTAAAAAAGCATCAGTCAAGCAGCCCTGGCCTTCACCGCTATTCCTCTGATCACCCGCAGCCTCAGAAGCACGTGTGTCAGCACTTGGTAATCTACCAGTGCCTGGAAAGGTGTTACACAAGTGTCGCTTTAGAGCGTCCTCAAGTTTTTTCATCCTGTGCTCCCTCTGTGCGGGCAGGATGAGCTCTGCAACTTTCCCCTTGTATCGTGGATCAAGAAGGGTTGCCAACCAGTAATGATCCCTCTCCTTGATAGCACGAATCCTGGGGTCCTTTAGCAGGCTTTGCATCATTAGGGAGCCCATGCAGCGTAGGTTGGAGGTGGCATTAGCTTCCGAGTCTTCCTGGTCAATGAGGATGACCGTATCGTGCACTTCCTCCTCCCAGCCACGCACTAGCCCTTCTGTTTCTGGGCACACAAAACCCTCCCTTGAGGAATCCCCACCTTCAATGCCCCCACTACTTAAATATTCCTCCTCCTCCTCATCCTCCTCCTGTCTGATCTGAGTAGGATGCTGTCTGCGGAAAGACTGGGGCCTTGAGAGCTAGGGAAGGCCTCCTCTTCCTCCCGCTGCTCTGCCTCTAGAGCCACATCTATAATTCCCCGCAGAGTGTGCTCCAGCAGGAGCACTAAAGGAATTGTGTCACTGATGCATGCACTGTCCCTGCTCACCATCCTCATTGCCTCCTCAAATGGCGGGTTCTGCCAGGCGAACGCTTGCTGGGAATGACCATCTGAAGTGGCTGCAGATTTTTGTGGCCTGGATGAGAAGCTCTGGCAGCCCTGGGTACTTGGTTAGGAAACGCTGTACCACCAGATTTAGGACGTGTGCTAGGCATGGTACATGCGTCAATTTACCCTTGCGTAGGGCGGAGAGAAGGTTGCTGCCATCATGGCAGACGATCATTCCCAGTTCAAGCTGGCGTGGTGTTAACCATCTCTGCACCTGCCCCTGCAGAGCTGACAAAATTTCTGACCCGGTGTGGCTCCTGTCCCCTAAACAAACCAGCTCAAGCACAGTATGGCATCTTTTTGCTTGAGCCATTGCGTAGACCCTGTCAGGCGTCGGTTTAATTGCCACTTCGCCAGAGACAGAGAAGGAGGAGGAGGAGGAGGAGGAGGTGGTGGTGGTGGAGCAGACAGACCTCATACAAGCAGCTTTCTGGAGGCGTGTTGGATGAACAAGCTCCAGCACAGAGCCCCGTCTTGGATCCCTCCCAGCTGCAATCAGTTACCCAGTGTGTCGTGAAGGAAATTAAATGGCCCTGTCCATGCTTGCTGGACCACGTGTCTAAAGTCACATGCACCTTGCTGCTGACTGCCTTTGCCAATGACTTGAACATTGTCTTCCACGTGCTGGTATAGTGCTGGAATGGCCTTGCATGAAAAGTAATGGCGTTTTGGAACCTGCCACTGTGGTACAGCACATTCAGCAAATTCATGGAAGGGAGCAGAGTCCACCAGCTGGAAAGGCAGCAGCTGCAATGCGAGTAATTTTGCTAAGCTGGCATTTAGACGCTGTGCTTGGGGATGGTTGGGACTATATTTTTTCTTTCGCTGCAGCAGCTGCGGCAACGTAATCTGACTGCGTAAATCTTCAGCTGATGGGGATACTGACACATTGTGAGGAAGGACCTGGTACATCCATTACTGTAGCATCATCCCTGTCAGTGGAGGTTGTAGGCAATGACATGGCAGGACATACAGTGTGGGTAGAGACAGATGAGGAGGAGGACCTACGCAAAGTTTTGCGCCAACGGGATGTGTGGCACTTGTTCATATGTCGCCTCAAGCATGTGGTACCCAAGTGTCCGATATCTTTCCCACGCTTAAGCCTCATCTGACATAGATTACAAATAGCAACGCTGCGCTCTACTGCACATTTCTTAAAGAACTCCCAGACAACAGAGTTCCTGCATGTGTTCTTTGAGACAACAGCACTCTGCACCAGGAGCAGCTCTGACATGTGATGCTTTGGACTGGCTAGTGCTATGGTTGGTCACAGATGATGTTGTGCCTTGTGTTTGCTGTGCCTCCTCCTCCCCCTCTTCCTCACTTAATTCCTCTGTTTGATCAGGCACCCAGGTGGAGTCAGTGACCTCATCATCGTCATCACCCCCTATCTCCTCGTCACTGGAGCCAACTTGGCAGTATGCTGCAGCTGCTGGGGCAACATGCGTGCCAGTTATTTGTGTGTCATCACTGGCACCCCCTTCCTCTAGGTTGATTATACTCCCTTCCTCAACCTCAGAGATTGAATCAGAGCACTGTACTTGCTGCGCATCCTCAAGCAGCATGTCACTCTCATTGTAGTTAAACAATTCAGCTGACTCCTCCGTGTGTGATAGCGAGGCTACGGCAGGAGTAGCAGTGGACATGGAGGCTGCATTAGATGCTTTGGCATTTGATGTGGACTGTAAAGCACTAGAAGCCTGGCTGGCAGAGGACTCGGAGGATGAGGATGGCCTGGTTAGCCAATCCACCAAGTCCTCTGTATGTTGCTGCTGCTTAAGACGGCCAGCACCAGTTAGAAAGGACAAGCGTGCCCCTGCAGAGGATGCACCACGTCCACCACGACCAGAGTCACAGCCTCCCGACACAGGGGCTGCTTGCCCCCTTATCTGTGTCTGGGAGCGTCTGCCTGTCCTTTTTGTTCTTTCAGACATGGTGAGTGATATATAGATTAATATATAGAACTCTGATTCAACTCTGGTATAAAGATTTTAAGAACTCTGGTATAACTCAGTGAGACACACTGATAGCTGGCAGCCAGTGACAAGAGACAGATCACCTCAATTCACAAATGTTTTAAAGAAATTAGTGAGCCCCAAAAAAACTTGCTGGCACAGTGACAAGACACACATCACCTAAATTCCCTGATATTTGGTAGAAATGAGACCCCCCCCCCCAGTAGCGTGGCAGACCGGCAGTAACAAGACACAACTATCTCCTCTGAAATGCGTGCAGAATCGGCGCGTGGAAACGTTATATAGTGTGCTGCGGGACTTAGCTCTGTGAGCCCATGATTGGGAAAAATTTGCCCAATCAGGACTCTGAGCGGTGATTGGCATAGTGTTGAACCAGTCTTGCACCAGACCTGTGGTCAAGTGCAAGGCTGTAGCCAATTACGAGCTTCAGGCCAGTGGGAAAATGCATTGTGGTCGAACATGCGGCGAACACCCGGAAATGTTCAGTGTTCGCGATCTCATCGAACAGGCCAAGTTCGGGTCGAACCCCGAACCGTCCGAACCCGAACCGCTCATCCCTACTCTCGATTCACCAAAGGAGGATCTGTCCATGAAGAGGCTCAGAAAGCTGTAAGGAGGATTTACACTGCTGGAAACGTTCCAGAAAAGATACAGAATCCAGAGGATAAACGGATCTGTTTGTTCCAGAATGTTCTCTCTGTATTCTGCGGCTCCGGGTTAATTTCTCTGACATTATGAAAGACACGGGCAGGTCGTTAAGCTAACGAGCGCAGCCGTAACCGCTCAAGATGCTATTCCAACTGAGCTTTAGCGGCTCCTTACTGTCACTTAATGCTTCTTATACATTGTATAGAGCCGGACAGACAGAGAATAACAAGCTAGTCATGGTCGCTCCTTATTCTCGGCTCATGCCGGTATTCTGGGAAGCGTACCGGCTCACGGTAAATTCACTTTTACTAAATCTATATAAAATAATTGATTGATTTACTTAGCTCTGGTCGCTCAGCGCTGCGAGACGTCTGATCCCTCGTCTCCTCTGGTTTCCATTGTGCCGCTGCTCGTGATCAGTCGATTCCACTATTTTTCTGCAGCCACAGCTCTACCCCGGCTGAAGCGACCACACAGCGTCGCTCTTGTCTAAATATTGTTTCACAGTCTCCCTGAGCCGATACGATAACAGCAGCTCGGCCGTAACAGAGAACCGGTCACAGGGAGTCGGTCAGAGAAAAGGTCACAGGGAACCAGCTACAGGGAGCCAGTCACAGGGAGTCGGTCAGAGAACTGGTTGCAGAGAACCGGTCACAGGGAGCCACTGACCATTAATGACTTCCCGGCTCCTTGTAACCGGCTACATTTGATCGGGGCCCGTTGCCGCTGTACTCGGAACCGTTTGTACTGTCCATTATTATTCATCAAAACATTTAAACCGTCATAACAATAAAACCAAGAACCGATTTGTTAATCAATTAAGAAAATTCTCGTCAAAGCCAGAAAACCAGCGCTGCTGTGCGAGAGTTTACCCAGGGACATGTCGTGACGCCAGGAGGCCAGGCACGTATTCATACTGTATTTACCCAACATGACCCGTGTCTGCAGAACAATGCAAACCTTTTACACAAATCACTCGGCGAGCTGGCACAGGAGCTTGCAATCTGGAGATAACACAATGGAGCGTCCACATGACCGGCTGCAGCTATGATTGGAGCCACTGAAAGAATGGATTAGGCACGTGGTCACTGAGCTCGTTATACAGACGTCTGTATCCTCTCTTACTCAGGGACAGGATCTGCGGAAGAGACGGGGTTAATTTCTATCTATCTAACCTTCAGAGTTTACTTGACGAGGATATTCCCTGTATTACAGACAGGGCCGGCGCTAACGTAAGGCGGCACAAGCGGCCACCTTACTGTCTGGCTTCCTGCCAGTTTGAGGGGGCGGACTTGTGGTGGTGAGTCGTGTGACGCTGCTGCAGCGTCAGTGCTGACGGCCAGGGAGAGACCCTACGCAAGCGCAGCACCGCCTCGTTCTAGCCTGGCCCAGCAAGCGGAGATGGAGTGGGCGGCGCCCTGCTGATGTTATCGTCATTGTTAGTGGGGGCGGGCCGGGCACCGACCTCTTGTTGGAGGCCAAGAGGGGCAGAGTCTACCTCTACCTTGGTCTCCACAAAGCTGGCAGTCCCGGGACCGCCTCCACCAATGATAATAACGTCGGCAGGGTGCGACGGCAAGACCTCTGCTCGCTAGGCTAGCCGGGCACCACACCGGTCCTGAAATGGCAGCTCCCAGTCTCCACCGGTCCTTGCAGCAGACGGCAGGAGCCAGCGCCAGCCCAGTCACACCCTCGTGGTCCACCGGTGTCCACTACCCCTCCTTGACCTGTCTGGACAAAAGTGACAGGTGTCAGAGCGAGGAGTGGAGGCCCAGAAGAAGGACCCTGTTGGTGCTGGGCTACTTCTGGAGACGATCGCAGGCATAGTCACAGACTCCGGTAGCTCTATATGTATCTGTGTGGCCAGGCATGATCTGAGGTCTATATATATATCTGTGGGCATGATCTGAGGTCTATATATATAATCTGTGGGCATTATCTGTGGGCATTATCTGAGGTCTGTGGGCATTATCTGAGGTCTGTGGGCATGATCTGAGGTCTGTGGGCATGATCTGAGGTCTATATCCGTGGGCATGATCTGAGGTCTATATCTGTGGGCATGATCTGAGGTCTATATCTGTGGGCATGATCTGAGGTCTATATCCGTGGGCATGATCTGAGGTCTATATCCGGGGGCATGATCTGAGGTCTATATCCGGGGGCATGATCTGAGGTCTATATCCGTGAGCATGATCTGAGGTCTATATCCGTGAGCATGATCTGAGGTCTATATCCGTGGGCATGATCTGAGGTCTATATCTGTGGGCATGATCTGAGGTCTATATCTGTGGGCATGATCTGAGGTCTTTGGGCATGATCTGAGGTCTGAGGTCTATATATGTATATCTGTGGGCATGATCTGGGGTCTATATATATCCTTTACTCTCTGCGTCAAGACAGCAAACAATCGCAATAGAGATCATTATGCATCTCTATCCTGATTGGCTTGACATGACACGGATGGGGGGGGCACCAAAACGCATCTTCACCTGACTAGACAAAAAAGCTTGCAATGACTCTGAATACAGTAGTAAGGGCTCTATTACATTCTCCACACAAATTCGTACGTGCAGCACTTTTTCTTTTTTTGCGCGCAGCGTTCAACATAAACGTGCATAAATTAACGCTGGTATTATGATCCGAACGCAATTTTTATCCGTCAAAAAAATATCATGCGTAAAAAACACTCGCAAAAAATGTGTGCAAATTAACGGTGCGCGCAGAAATCAGTGGGCAATCAGAATTAAGAACCACAATTCCCTCCCGTTCAGTTTTTGCGCCTGCCAAAATCAATCTGAGTATATATGCTGCAGCAATAATAAAAACACACACAACTTCTCCATTTTATTGTTTGGGTATGTGTAGAATGTGTAACTATACTGTGCTGTATTTTTTTTTCGTGCTGGTGTTTATCGTTTCGGCCAGAACGTTCAGATTTGCCGTTACCACCAGCTTTTCAAAGACGTTACAATAATGCGCGCAAACGTCGTTCGTAAAAAGTTGCGCATCGATTGTAATACCAGCCGCGTACTAGCGCACGAACGCATTTGCGCTCACAATGTTAAGTATGGGATGTGCACACGAACTTTCGTTCACGCAGGGTCACTTGCATTAGCCGTTAACGCGCAGCGAACATCGTAATATGACGTTCAGGGCAAAGGGTTTTGCGTTAATGTGTTTTTGCGCACGTGCAAAATTGTGCGCAAAGAAGGTAATAGGGCCCTAAATCTATACACCTCTATAGTGTGTGAATGCTGTGTGTATATCTGTGTATGCATCCTCTATATATGGGTGTGTATACAGCTATATGTGTGTCTGAGGGTGTGTCTGGGTGTATGTCTGGGTGTTCACTTACAGCTGTGTATGTCTGAGTGTGTGTCTGGGTGTTCACTTACAGCTGTGTATGTCTGAGTGTGTGTCTGGGTGATGTATTGTATTTAGCTTTGTATGTCTATGGCTGTGTGTGTCTGGGTGTTTGTATACAGTTGTGTATGTTTATGACTGTGTAACTGGGTGCATATATCCTAAAGGTCCCTGTTTTAAGAGACTGTCCCCATTTTAATCTGGGGTAAGTGTGATGAGCGCAGCCAGCGACTTGGTGCAGTTTTGCCTGTCACTCTTGAGTAGAGACCCCTCCCAAAGCTCATGTCTGGATCCACCTTTGACAGGACCCAGAATACCCAGAGGGAGGTTACAACTAGACGTGTGACTCCGCCCCCTGCGCTGACTCCTAATGCAGCTCAATGGGAATACCCAGAGGGAGGATACCGCTAGACGTGTGACCCCGCCCCCTGCGCTGACTCCTAATGCAGGTCTATGGGAATACCCAGAGCTAGACATGTGATACTACCGGCTCCTGCGTGTTGTGAGGCTTACCCACTATGACATCACATAAATAGCTGGGCATCGGGCCTCGCATCACCCCGTGTCACTGCCCATCTTCTACCCCTGCATCATCACAGGCATTACTTCTGATGACGCGGGTGGCCATTCTGACTGGGAAAATCAGTCAAGTCTATTTGTACCTTTCCAAACCTATAGCATCATTACGGCGCCATCATGCATGCACATTCTGGAGCACAATGTCAGTGTCAGGGTGGCCAGGACCTAACCGGTTATATATAAACATATGGTCAGGCCAAGCTCATTGCCCTCTTGTGGTTTCCTTTAGCCCAGTAGCAGGATGTACAGTTTCTCTGATTCCCCGTGTATCGATGCGGCTTGTTTTCTGGCCTCTCTCATATCCTATGTTCTTGACCTGGCTGACTTCTGCTGACCTCGACCCAGCTTGTCCTCTCGACCTTATCTACCTCTATGCCCTTCACCTCATCTCCAGTGTCTGATATTGTCTTTTCTCTGAATTAATCTCAGCCGCTCCAGACAGATATACAGGTCTATATGGGTCTATACAGGTCTATATGGGTCTACACATGTCTATATGGGTCTATACAGGTCTATATGTGGCTATATAGGCATATACAGGTCTATACAGGTCTATACAGGTCTGTTCTTGAACCCAGGACATACTTGAAAACGAGAGAAATCTCAATGTATCCTTCCTGGTAAAATCCTTTATAAATAAATAAATAAATATGGGGCTATACAGGTCTATATGGGGCTATATAGGCATATACAGGTCTATATGGATCTACACAGGTCTACACAGGTCTATATGGGTCTACACATGTCTATGGGTCTATACAGGTCTATACAGGTCTATATGGGGCTATATAGGCATAAACAGGTCTATATGGGTCTACACAGGGCTACACCCATCTATATGGGTCTATATATACATATACAGGTCTAATATGGGTCTATACGGGTCTTCAACACCCTCCTCTACCCACCTGCACCTCTCCCCTCAGCTGCCTTCAGCGCTCAAGACCTGGCAGACTACTTCCTCAGTAAAACTCTAACTATCAGAAGCAACATCCCAACACAAGATAGTTATCTGCCACCTCCACTCCCACAGGTCCCCTCTGCCACCCTCTGCCGCTTCCTCCCAGCCACTGAGGAGGAAGTCAATTCCTTATTGTCCTCCTCACATCTCCCCACGTGCCCGCTCGACCCCATTCCCTCACATCTAATTTCTCCCCTCTCCTCCTCCCTCACCCCTGCTCTCACACACATCTTCAACCTATCTCTCTCCACTGGCTCCTTCCCATCCGCCTTCAAACACGCGCTAGTTACCCCTTTACTAAAGAAACCATCCCTAGATCCCAACTCTCCATCCAACTACCGCCCTGTATCCCTGCTTCCCTTTACCTCTAAGCTCTTAGAAAAACTAGTCTTCAACCGCCTCTCCCTCTTCCTGTCCTCCAATTCCCTACTTGACCCCCTGCAATCTGGCTTCCGTCCCCTACACTCAACTGAAACTGCCCTCACCAAAGTCACCAACGACCTCCTAACTGCTAAAAAACACGGCCACTATTCTATTCTCATCCTGCTTGATCTCTCGGCTGCTTTTGACACTGTTGACCACCCCCTCCTTCTATAGACCCTCAACTCTCTGGGTCTCAGTGACACTGCACTCGCTTGGGTTGACTCCTATTTATCCAACAGGTCCTTCTGTGTGTCCTTTGCTGGTAACTCCTCCTCTTCATTGCCTCATTCTGTTGGTGTACCTCAAGACTCTCTCCTTGGTCCTCTGCTCTTTTCCATCTACACCTCCTCCCTGGGCAAAATCATCAACATCTCCTCCTGGATGGCCTCCCACCACCTAAAGATCAACATGTCAAAGACTGAGCTCCTACTTATTCCTCCCTCCAATGCCTCCCCACCTCCTGACTTTTCTATCACGGTGGAGGGTATCACCATCTCCCCATCAAACCAAGTTCGCTGTCTTGGAGTTACACTTGACTCTGCTCTTTCCTTCATCCCCCACATCAAGTCTCTTTCCTCCTCCTGCCGATACAAACTGCGTAATATTTCCAGGCCATTTCTTACCGCTGTCACCACAAAACAACTCATACACGCCCTGGTAATCTCCCGACTCGACTATTGCAATAATCTCTTATCTGGCCTCCCTCTGTCCCGCCTCTCCCCCCTACAATCCATCCTGAACGCCTCCGCCAGGCTAATTCACCTCACCCGCCGCTCTGTCTCTGCCGCTCCCCTCTGCGAGTCCCTTCACTGGCTCCCCATCCACTGCAGAATTAAATTCAAAATCCTTATCCTTACCTACAAAACCCTCACTAACTCAGCTCCCCACTACCTGTCCTCACTAACCACCAAATACACCCCAGCCCTCTCCCTAAGGTCAAACAGTGACCTGCGCCTAGCTTCTCCCCGCATCACCTCTTCCCATTATAGACTGCAGGATTTCTCACGCGCAGCCCCCACTCTCTGGAACGCTCTCCCTCGTACTGTCAGACTTTCCCCTAACTTCTCTTCCTTCAAACGCTCCCTTAAAACATTCCAATTTAGGGAAGCCTACCACCCGACTCACTGACGCAACCATCAATCACTCTCACCTTACAGTCCTCTCCTCCTGTTTCCAACCCCAACCCTCCTAGATTGTGAGTTCCTACGGGAATAGGGCCTCATCTCCTCCTGTACTGTTTGTCAAATGTTGTTCAATGTATTGTAACCCTGTCTATACTGTGCTTATTGTACAGTGCTGCGGAATATGCTGGCGCTTTATAAAGAATAATAATAATAATAATATAAGGGGCTATATAGGCATATACAGGTCTATATGGGTCTATACGGGTCTACTTTGTTACAGGGGTTTTGGCTTTGAGGGTTTGGGGTCATCCTCCTCCGGTTGTCTCACACGCTGACTCCTCAGGACAGGGAATGGTCACGCGTGGTGGGTATTACTGCAGGATTCAGTGATACAATGTGATAAATCGCACTTTATTGCTCCATTGTAATGGATCCTGATGATGTCACAGCCCGGCTCCCCGATTTATAAAAACCTCACGTCCTCATCAGAAACAGCTGGACGGGTCACATAAAGAGATGACAGACCTCTGTGTCAATATCCAAAACTGCTCTGCACCAGATCCTTCTTCAATCGCTGGGGACATTCCAGAAGATTCTGTGGCCAATAAAGGCACAGAGCGGAAAGGGGGCTGTTTGGATTTGCCACAACTCACAAGCACATGTCCTGGATCCGGTTGTGAAGTCACCAATGTGGGACAGAAGCACCTGAACAAGCATCTCCAAACATCTGAGACCAAGACAGGACCATTAAGCATTTTACCCTTAAGTTACCTTTCCTTCCCTTCAAAACCCCCCAAACCATCCCCCCCACCCACCCCTCTCCCCATAAATAAACACATGACAAAAGTATTGGCGGTTTGAAAAGGTCACGTCTTTTATTTATAATCAAGGCCAAAAAAACATTGCCTTTGTGGCATAATTATCAGCGATCCTCGCTTTCTTGGACTAGGTAACACCAGATAACACTGGCAACCGCAATGAACCACCAGCATTGCCCAGAAATAGCGGCCGGCCCCACGTGGCTAAGCTAGCGCGACCACACGCTGCTCTCTTTATAGCAGATAGCAGGCCGAGGAGGATCTTCAAACCAGGAGGCTACCTGTGTTTGGCCGCACAAACCACCACACAGACCCCCAGATCCTCCCCCTCTATCGCCTCTCCACGTGCCAGGGCCGCATATTTCACCGTCCGAAGTAACTGTCCATGTAATCCCCTCAGCTTTGGCCGCACAAACCACCAGCTGGCTTCGTGTAACGTGGTGAAATGATCTGACTGCACCTCAACTAACCATGTCTTTACTCAAAACACAATCCTCCGGCTTTGGCCGTAGAAAAACCACCAGCTGAAGTAACTGTCAATACAATCCCCCAGCTTTGGCCGCACAAACCACCAGCTGGCTTCATGTAACATGGTGAAATTACCTGACTGCACCTCGACTAACCATGCCCATATCTAAAGCAATCCACCGGCTTCGGCCGCACAAACCACCAACCGGCTTCCTGCGACATGGTATGACTCCATATGGGAACCCACGGGCGGTCTTGAAATGACTGGCGGAATCACCACTTCATTAGCCCCTATCCGTGGTCAATGCTGCTCTCTGACGACGTGACCTTTTCGACTCAGTGAACAGGCAGTAACCTAAAAACAGGGTGGGTAGGGTGGGAAAAAGACAAAGGTTAGACTGATTTCATCTATCCTTTGCTTACCCTTTTCTATTACCCCTGGCCCTCCCCTTTCTGTTATCTGCCCCCGAGACCCAATCCCAGCGATACCCTGGCACAAAAGGAGAACCATTGTAACTCCTCCCAACTTTCAACTCTTTTCTTTAAACAGGGAAATTGCTTAAGCTTTTTTCGTTCCCATCCAGTCTCTCATCAGTACGAAGGGACTCATGCTGGCTTTGGGCTTTCTGGTGGCTCTATGTACCTTGTGTGCACAGGCCCAGCCCGCCATCCAACCTGATTTCAACCCTGACCAGGTAAGTATCTGCAGATACAATGTATACAGTGTGTATCCCTATAGATACATTTATAGAATGTCGCTGCTATTGGCAGAGGCGCAGGAGATGGACCAGCACCCAACAGGTCCGTCATCGAGGAAACGATTATGGTAAATTCACAGCAAAGTGGAATATTCTATATAATGTATACCTTTACGTTTGGTCTGTCTGCGAGACGCATTTAGGAAATAAACGACTGATGTTTGGCCCATGATACTCCCGCCTGTAATCTCTCACATAGAGTGTAGCGGTGGCGATGCTGTGTCGGCTCATGTGTCAATATTTCCCAGTTACTCTTAGATTTCATCAGGTTTTGTAGAAACACGAAATAAAGTGAGATTTCTCACTGCTGTGTGAAGCTTCCGCTGCCTGATACACCCGCTATGTGAAGCTTCCGCTGCCTGATACACCCGCTGTGTGAAGCTTCCGCTGCCTGATACACCCGCTGTGTGAAGCTTCCGCTGCCTGATACACCCGCTGTGTGAAGCTTCCGCTGCCTGATACACCCGCTGTGTGAAGCTTCCGCTGCCTGATACACCCGCTATGTGAAGCTTCCGCTGCCTGATACACCCGCTGTGTGAAGCTTCCGCTGCCTGATACACCCGCTGTGTGAAGCTTCCGCTGCCTGATACACCCGCTGTGTGAAGCTTCCGCTGCCTGATACACCCGCTGTGTGAAGCTTCCGCTGCCTGATACACCCGCTGTGTGAAGCCTCCGCTGCCTGATACACCTGCTGATTATTTATGAGATCTGTGAAAGAATAAAACCTGACCCAAAGAGCTAGCAATCATATGGAAAGGGTCAAACCTGGGCCAGGGCTGCCAAGATGTTAATCCTTGCTCAACTCTAAGAAAAACGTGAGAACAATAAAAAAAGAGAAAATGTGTAGCTGTGGCCATGGGGTGCATAGTATGAGGGGTGACAGGTATGAGGGGTACATAAGGTGTATGAGGGTAGTAGGATGTGAGGGGTTCAGGGTATGAGGAATACGAGGGGTGCAGGTTGTGACTGACCATCATTGTGTTTCAGGTTTCAGGGAAGTGGTTCTGCTTAGCTGTACTCCCCGAAGAAAGGAGTTATTCCTACACGGTGGTGTTCAACTCAAACTTAGTCTTCAATGATGACGGGAACCTAGTGGAAAAAACAACAATACCCAGGTACGTAATGTCACACATAAACGATTTAAGATTTACTGTTGCCATCACACTGATATGAAAAGAGTTCACTGGATTGTGATGGAGCAGACTGGGAGTTCTGGTATTTATATGTAGAGATATAGATCAACAGAGAAGTGATGGGGAGTATAGATAGAGCTATAAAGCTATAGGTGAGTAGAAAGGGAACAGGGTTACAATGATACATTTCAGGGTCCCCAAAATCACCTGGAGACGCGTGATCGTTAATAAGGATTTGGGGAGTTAAACTGACAATGGTATCACACAGTGCTTTTTTTTGGTAAAATAAGTGGGGGTTACTCTCTCACGCCAGGGAAAAACTGATTACTATTACTATTTTCATGTCCTCATAATCAATAGTTGTAGTTCACTTAAAGGAAGACACTATAAAAGGGAACCATATTTATTAATACGGTGTTCCTTTAAATGAACTACAATTGTTGTAACCCTATGGGGCTTATCCACTAAGTGCCTCTGTTGCAAGAAAAGTCTGTATTGCAGGGCAGTTAGCTGGTTTTTTTTTGTTTGTTTTTTGCAACGATGGCACGGAGTGGATAATCCCCTAGCATTTGTGAGCACCACAGCAATGACACTCACAGTTTTGCTGAGTATGTATGAACTCCACAGCAATGACACTCACAGTAATGCACAGTGCGTATGAGCTCCACAGCAATGAAACACAGTAATGCACAGTGTGTATGAGCTCCACAGCAATGAAACTCACTACCGCCTTACAGTGCCAGCTCCTCTGAATACACCGCTTGCCTGACAATCCGCAGCTCTAGCAGATGTGTGTAGACATGCTGTTCAAAGTTTCAGTGGCTGCAGAGAGAGGGAGCAGCCCTCCCTTGTCACTTACTGGGGGAGGGGGTTTATCAGTCCCTACATACACTCCTGACAATCGGAAGCGTTCAGGAGCACTTCCGATTCTCTGCCTGCCACTGCAGGAGGAGGGAGGAGCATCATGCTCTCTCCTGTTAGTACCGGCACCTCACCAGCCAGAACTGAGTGGTGAGGTGCCGGTACTGAGTACCCCCTGAAAAAAAGGCCTGGTATCACACATGATGCAAACTTAACCCCCAAATACTTAGCCACGCGTCTCCAGGTGATTTGGACTAGACTGATAGCTGATCCTTTCATTGGTCTACTGCTCCTCTAGATTGTAAGCTCCTGTGAGCCAGGCCCTCTGCTCCTCTAGATTGTAAGCTCCTGTGAGCAGGGCCCTCTGCTCCTCTAGATTGTAAGCTCCTGTGGGCCAGGTCCTCTGCTCCTCTAGATTGTAAGCTCCTGTGAGCCAGGCCCTCTCTGCTCCTCTAGATTGTAAGCTCCTGTGAGCCGGGCCCTCTGCTCCTCTAGATTGTACAAACAGAAAAGGGTATATATGGACATTGGTGTAAACAATTAAATACTGTAAACCTGTCAGGATACAGGAATCGGGGCAGCAAGGTCGAGCCAATGTGCAATGAATGAGTCTTGCAAAGCAGAGATATAATATATATATATAAAATATGATTTATTGTAAGACACAAAAGAAATAAACACAGGTAATAACAGTATAGAGGGGGTTATGTGAGAGAAGGAGAATACTGAATAAGTAATAATAGATAGAATGAAAGTATACAGAGAGTAGTCAAGGATATTAAACTGGAATAAAAGGAACTATGCAGACAGATATTGGACAGAGGAGAAAGAGGTGTATATATACAGGTTACAGGTCTAAAGTCAGAAGTAAAGAGAATAATGTTATTTATCTATTAATACTAAGAATTATACCCCTATTATCTTCTTACAACTTCTCCCATGTAAGTTACCTTCTTAATACAAACTAACCCCCCTCCCCCCCCTTTTCCCATAAATGAAAACACAACAAAGTATTGGCATTTTGAAAAGGTCACGTCTTTTATTACTTAAGGCCAAATTCTTTGCCTCTAAGGCAGAATTATTATTATTGATCCTCGTATGCCAAATACGCTACACCAGATAACACTGGCAACTGCAATGCACCACAAGCATTGCCCAGAAATAGCGCCCCACGTGGCTAAGCAGGCTGACCACACATCTGCTTAGTGTATTTTTTATGGCAGATAGCAGGCCGAGAGGATCTGCAAACCAGGAAGGCACCTGAGCCTGGCCGTATGAAACCACAACTCACCCCGTACCCTGCAGACCCTCCCCCCACTATCGCCCTCCACGTGCCAGGCCGCCTATTTCACCGCTCCTCCCTAACCTAAACCATGTCCATCTTAAAGTGCAATCCCCCAGCTGTGGCCGTTCAAACCACCAGCTGGCTTCCTGCCACATGGTAAAGTACCCAATTTAAGCGCAATCCACCCAGTTGTGGCCGTAAAAAAAACACCAACTGGCTTCAAGCTACTTGTGATACTATCTGATCGCTAATAATTGCTCTAAACCATGCTTTTAATCAAAGAACAATCCCCCAACCCTGGCCGTTCAAAAACCACAGGCTGGCTTCATGTAACATGGTGTATAACTTGAAGGAATAGGTAGACTAACCACGTCCATATTTAGACAATCCCCCAGACATGGCCGTATAAACCATGAACCGGGTTCATGCAACATGGCATATTTCCATATGGGAAACCACAGGCGGTCTTGAATGAGTGGTGAAATCACCACTGCATTGCCCCTATCCGTGGCGCTTCTGATGCGTGACCTTTCCGTTGTTGTAGAGAACCAGCATCTATGAACGAGAAACAAACAGGGTGGGTTGGGTGGGAGTAAAAGAAAATTAACTGCAATACACACCCTGCCCCCACGCCTTGTCTTTTATACCCCCCTTTCCCCTCCCTCCCATTGTTCCTCTCCCTATTGCATCCAATCACAAATCGGCTATGCTTCAGCTCATTAAGCAAAAAAGCCCCCATGCCTGATCCCATAGAACAAAGGGAACTCCTCCCTTTCACTCTTGTGTAATACAGGGATAATTCTTAAACCTTGCTCAATCCTAATTAGTCTCTCTCTCGAACTAAGAATTATACCCCTATTCTCTTCTTACAACTTCTCCCATGTAAGTTACCTTCTTAATACCAACTAACCCCCCTCCCTTTTCCCGTAAATGAAAACACAACAAAGTATTGGCATTTTGAAAAGGTCACGTCTTTTATTACTTAAGGCCAAATTCTTTGCCTCTAAGGCAGAATTATTATTATCGATCCTCGTATGCCAAATACGCTACACCAGATAACACTGGCAACCAGATAACACTGGCAACTGCAATGCACCACAAGCATTGCCCAGAAATAGCGCCCCACGTGGCTAAGCAGGATGACCACACATCTGCTTAGTGTATTTTTATGGCAGATAGCAGGCCGAGAGGATCTGCATACCAGGAAGGCACCTGAGCCTGGCCGTATGAAACCACAACTCACCCCGTACCCTGCAGACCCTCCCCCCACTATCGCCCTCCACGTGCCAGGCCGCCTATTTCACCGCCACCAAAAACGAGGAACCTCTTTTTACTGCCACCAATAAAAACCGTGACCTTTCCTCTTACCCCACAAAAGGCTCCTTCAATGAAGAGTGTGTTCCCAGCCTTATCACTCCTTCAATGAACTCCTCACTTCTTGCTCCAAAACCATTGCCAGATAACATCGGCAAATGCAATGCACCACACATATTGCCCAGAAATAGCGGCCCCACGTGGCTAAGCAGGATGACCACACGTCTGCTCAGGGGTCTCTTTATATCGCAAATAGCAGGCCGAGAGGATCTGCAAACCAGGAAGGCACCTGAGATTGGCCGTACGAAACCACACTCACCCCGTACTCTGCAGACCCTCCCCCTACCATTGCATCCCCACGTGCCAGGCCACTATTTCACCACTCACAATACCTATCTCTTCTCTAGCTGTCCCCTAAATGTAGTACCATAATATCTGGCTTACCCCACTTTATCCTGGATGTCTTTGCTATTCCCAATAACTGCCCCACCCCCTACCTTGCTTCCCTATCCATCTAATCCCTACTTCAATTACGCTGCACCCCGGGGTCACTCCTCTCTTGGTGCCAGCAGCATGACTCTCCATCCAGTGCACATAGGAGTGTCCCAGGATCCGCACTCTCATTGCACGTCCTGCAAATAACCAAAATGTAAACTATTAACTGTAATGCACACACACCAGTGTACCCGAACTGAAAAGAAACCAAAAGAAACAAGGAAACAAATTATTATTATTAAAACAAAACAACTGTTCCCCATAAGTTTTCCCTTCATTTCTTTAATGACCTCACATATCTCCTATACACTTCCCATTTCCATCTCCCCATCTTTTTAATTCGATCCTTTGGGTAACCCAATTCTGCCTCAGTACCAGCAGGCCTGCTGCGGAACCATTTTGAATTGATACCCAGACAAGTTAGTACCACCCTTGTGCCCCCATAACATGCGACCGTTTGAAGGAGTTGCCTCCAAGTATCCCCTCATACATACCACTGGGCATACTTCCCCACCATGGGCACCTAGAGCAATTGTTTCCTCAATCCTTATGGCAGTTGTAAAACTAAAACAAATGCTGCCCTACAAAGATTGTTATCAGCTCCATCTTATCTCCTACTTGTACTCTGCTGTCAAGATCTTCCTCACCACAAATTGTTTAGCCCAGTCCTCTTCCTTTAACCGAGCAAAGTATGAAATACCACTAAATAGTTCCAAGCTGTCCTTTATTGACTTACCGCCGAACTTCAGTAGCTATTTGAAAACAACATTCTGCCCTACCTCCTCTGTCCCTTTAAAACTCGATCCAACCCTTTCACTGCTTGCTCTACGGTGCCCATGTCTTCTGCAACAACAATCTCCTCGCCAAATCATTGATGCCCTCTAACTGCTCCCCATCTGGCAAAGAAATGGAGGGCAGTCTTCACCCTGGAAAATTTTTATTTATTTTCCTCTCTTTCCTCCTCCCCCCTCCCGGTGCCAAATGTCGGAACACATCCCACCTGAAACTGGACAATGTATCCGCCACCACCTTCCTTACCCCCGGTATGTGATTTGCCGTGAAATTAATATTGCTTTTCAAACATATCAACACCAAATACCTGAGATAGGCTACAACCTACGGTGATGATGCAGACATGTTATTCAGCACTTGCACCACACCTTGAATATCAGACCAAAAAAATAAAAAAGGGGGGAGGGATGTTTTTTTTTTTTTTAATTTATTTATTTTTATTTTTTATTTATCCCCCACAGTGGTATTGCCCCGACAATTGGAAAATAAAAAATTCCAGAAACACCAAGCTTTGCACCCATCCATTGAATCCACTCCTGAGCCATTTGCCTGCTCACCATTTGAAATTACACTAGACCATTTGATCTTAATGTCTGGCCATTCCCCCCAAACCACCTACAATTCTCCCCGATCAACTAAACTTATTTGTTACCCCCTCTCGATCCTACCTCATTCTCCAGTCCCTTTGGAACCCGTTACCATGAAATTGTCCAAGTAATGTACTATACGTCTCCTCCCCGCTCTCTTCTCCACTAAGCAATGCAAAAAAGTAGGAAGCCTTTAAAAAGGGAGCACGGGATATTGCCCACCCCAATGGGTAAACAGATATCGATGTAAAATTACCCATCGAATTTACACCCCATTAAAAGAAAACCCCCTGGACACAGCGGTACGGCCTGAAGGCTGCCTCTAGATCAAGCATATGTAACTCTGTCCCCTCGCCAGCTACCCTTACCAAAATCACCACCTGATTGAATGGTAGCTAACAGAAACATCTTCCCTAATTATTGCCTCTGCAAAGAAACGGCCGTCCCAATGTTTATTTGTATGTATTTTCCTTACATTCCCTTGCTCTGTGTATCATGTAGAGTATTGTATTCCCTCTGTATAGCGTAACCTCTGTATTACGATCCAGTCTTTGTATAGTGTACACCCCCCTGTAAGTAATGAAATCCTTTTGTTTTCACATGCTTCCATCAGCCCCTCCCCTCCCCCTAGCAACTAAGGTCACCAGCTCACTGTTATCTGATCCATTGTTTGCATCTGAGAGTGACTGCATTGTTTGTGCACCTTCCCCCTCTGTATGTGTGTGTCCCCTTGCGAAATGTAAATAACGCCGTCTCCATTTTGAGTTGAGAAAGAGCATAGATGTTCTGTACATAAGTGGCTGCATTGTCCTCCATTTTATGAGTCCTCAGCCCTGGAATCCCTTATCAATAGAACCAAGCTGCACATGTGAAAGTCTTTAACCTCCGTCCACAATGAAACTGATTCTTGCTTAGTATATTAATCTATAGACCCGAAGTTAAACCAACCGAACTAACCTAATGACACAGCACTTGCTAACATACAGAATCACTGTTTAGTTGATAAACCTCTTCAGAAATTATAACAGACACAATTAGAAGTGTATTTGGTTAGTAATTGTTATATATTCATAAATCTGGCAGAAACAATCTGGATTAATTTAGTTGCGCAAATGTAAGCTTAAACAGATTGTACAGTTACTGCTGCAGCCCTTCCTCATTGGCAGAAGCACATGTGACTTTTTGAGGTTTAAGATGGCTGCCAGCCATGCGGTCACTGACTACCTATGTTTATAAGATCATACAGACTATACAAATAATAAGGTTTGATCAAGTATTGTAGCCGGAGTCAGACAGGTTCACTTTCAGAACGGCGCCGGACCAGACACAAGCAAGGATTGTCCAAACACGAGTCTCTTCAGGAAAGGCAAGAGTTTATTGTGTCGTCACACAAGTGCTCACACAGGATTGAATCGCTTAGAGTGAGCCCCGATTACACAGAAACATGAGGTTTTATGCCCCAAATACATAATTAGGTACATCCCCATTAGCCCACCTCCCTATAACACTCTATTCCACCCCACGTGGGTTAATACCTCCCATCATTAATTCGAACACAAAGAACATTCCACATATAACTATAAATTGATACACTTCTCGTTAGTTTGACAGTCTGTGATTTGTTTGTGCTGTCTTTCTCCGGGGAGTGCCTCCCTCCCTATCGGCTATGTTTATTCAGATGGCCTGGGGCCCGGTCTTCTATACTCCTTCGTCTTTTCACGGGCCCAACGACCTTGGAATATCTACTTCTCCATGCCAGAAACAGCAAAGATCTTTCATAAGGCTTTAATTGCTTTTCTGCTAATCTAAACGCATTCCTAAATTTCTACGTATACCTCATTCTAGTCTCAGCTACAAACCTGTCTAGTTATATACAAGTGAACCAATATTCTGAACAAGATGGCCGCCTGTGTACAATGGCGGCCGTCTTCCAGCCTATTTCCACTTCATTCCCCCCTTGGCTCAAGTGTCAGGATCTTTTCCTGGCACTTGTAGCCATTATACTCCACTATTCTGAAACTACTGAAAAAGGGGGGTTTCTTTCACTGGGAACATACCCTGTGGAATTATCAGTGCTGACTTGCACAGTGGCCATATGCATAGCCCTATGCGGTATATCAGTATCCCTATGATCAAGATCACCACTATCATGAGTATCATGGATCCAATCTTTGAGATGAATCTCAAGATGGAACCAAACCATTCTCCATTGCCCCAAACCCCCGGAGCGGATTCCAGCCTTCGGCAGCAATCCTCCTGGCTGTGCCCTGCAACTGTGCTACCTTCTCCTGATGATCTTGAATTACCTGGTAATAGTCTGGGACTTCGTGTGTAGTGTTTCTGATGAAGGTGCAACATTCATAGTGCATTGTCATTTCACACAATCCATTCAAGGCCGCACTGATCTGCTCAAGCGCCATTTCATGTATCATTTGCACCTTTCATAACTCACGCATTTCCAGATTCAACAGCTGGATATCCATACTGGTCCTATTCAGAATCTCATCCATCAGATTGACATAGCTATTCAATCTCCTCATCATCTCTCCTCCCCATCCAGTCCATACTGGCAACCATGTCCATATTCGATCCATCTTCGCAAACAATTCTCTCTTCGGTCTTTCAAACACCAGTGGGTACCTAGGGTGTAGTTCTGTGTCTGTGTTTGTGTCTTCTCCCCTTAGTTTCTGGATTGGGACCAGTTTAGCCAAATAACACATTCCCGTTATTGTTGGTGGTACCTATGTGTAACACACCCTTTCACAGCACACCTGGTATCCTCCTTTCACTATAAATAGCAATAAATGTAGTGTTCCCTTTGATATCTCTATCGCAAAATGTCTCAGCCGTCTCATCATATCCACTGCACCCTGCCTCCCATTGGTCACATTCCCAATCACCGCCTCTTGGTCTCTAGTGAGTTGCCTGCATCGTATGTATAAATAAATCGCCTTTTGTCCTGTTTTGAATATGTAAATGTATAATGTCCAGTTGAACTGACTTGAGTTACATAACCCCCCTCGTTATTTGTTTCTTTATCTGGTCCTAGTTGAAAACACCATTCTGGTGGATACACTGGTCCTATTATGAGGTGCCCGGGACTGACTGATTCTGTCTTTTCCCTTTGTGCATCGACAGCATGTATTGTGACATTCCCTGATACAAACATACTCAAATTCATTGGAACAGAGGCAAATGGTATATAAATTGTCTCTTGGTGCAGTTCTACTACACACCCAGCATGCAGTTTGCCCAGACTTTTTAGCATAGTCATATTTGAATTGCACAAGTAAGTGTCCTCTTGGGTTGGTTCCAGATAGCGCCTCTCGTTTTTGTCTCCACATGGTACGGTTCTCCATCACCGGGTGCGTACCATTCCAGATATGGGAAATATCCACTTTCCCCACATTGCCCGTACAATTAGAGCATGCTCCACGCGAGAGTCCATAAATCAAATTAGCAAGATATAAAATCAGCACCACAAATGCCCCGAATGTCAGAATTCCTTGGGCAATTCTTTTTACAGTCACATAAACCCAATCCCTCCCTACTGGAATTTCAAAAGTAAAGAACATTTCTGGATAATCAAGGGTGGGGGCCGGGCCCCTAAAAAGCACCCTGTGGGTATCCCCCGTTGGCGGGTGGTCAGGACCTGTGCCCATCAAAACACCCACTTGTTGATCCTCTGTATTATCTGGGTTAGGATCATTTAGGTGCTCATGGCTGTGGTCTTTGTCAGCTTCAGCTTCAGTGGGTTGGTCTCGTTGGTAACAACCTTCCATGTTGGTTCAGGACTGGCTGCGGCTGCTTTTACCCTGGAGTGATAATCCACGGGACCACCTCGGCAACCTTTACTGCTATAGGGGTTGATAACAGGACAAAATAAAAACCTCTCCATGTTGGACCTAGTGGATCATTTTTCCACTCTTTTACCCATACTGAGTCACCCGGACAATACTTATACAGTGAAGGATACAGAGAATACGGTATATTATCCCCCACCCAAATATTTAACTTCTGCATTGATTTACCCAGCATTACTACCTGATCATTTAGTTTAATTTCTCCCAATGCCCGAAGGTCCCCCTTAGTCCATTAATCAGAGGGGTTGGCTGTCCAAACATAAGTTCGTATGGACGTAGCTTCAATTGGGGGGTTGGTCTGCACCTAATGTGCAAAAGGACTATCGGCAGCAAGTCCAACCAGCCTAGTGACGTCTCTTGGCACAGTTTGGACATCAAAGTCTTTAGGGTACGGTTCATTCTTTCAACTTTTCCCGAACTTTGGGGCCTGCTCTCGGGTTGTTCTTGGCACATGTTACACACTGCTGAGCTGTTGCTTTGCAGATTGCTGACAATCCTGGTACGTAGAAATGTGGCTCCAACTGTTGCTCCATCATTTCTCTTCCTCCATGGGTACTTGCGTGAAGTGCTCTTACGATTTCAGGAGCCAGTGTTGCTGGTAGGACTATTAGTCCGTTCTCCATCTGGAACCATCCATCTTCTCCATACCCTCCGGGTTCGTCTGTCAGCCACTTCTTTTCTTTCTCTGAGTACACAGATGTCCATTCGCTCAGTGGCGCCGGTAGGAGTGCAGCCACCACTGGTTTTGGTTTGTATCGTGCCAATTCTCCATAATTTCCCCAGATAAATTCTCCTAGACTGTGCAGTATTCGTGTGATTCGTAGATTATTGTGAGAATTGATTGTCAAATTTTCAAAACGTGACGCAAAATTTCAATTTTCTGCTCGTTCAACTTCAGTTATTTCTTTGTCTTCCTCCTCCCCCACTATTTTTACGCCGAAGAATTTCAGCCTCATCTTGCAGACTCTGCGCAGTCTTTGCTGAACTTCTGAGGTGTTAACCATTAGACATGTCTCTTGCGGATTTAGGGGAGTAGAGTAGAAATTTCGGCCTTGTGTTCGAGTTGGAAAAAACCATTGGATATAATCATAATTGAGTTCTAACAGTTCATAATCATCTTGCCATTTGTTCAATATTATTTCAATGAACTCGCCGTGGGGTTCAAAATTTTTTTTTTAAATTCATATAGAACTCGTAATTTGGCATGGAAGATTGAGGCTCTTGCTTGCAGATCAGTACTTTAGCTTGAGCTTCTGCTTCTGTTGGTGGTGGCGGTTTTGCAGCTGCTTTTGCGGGTTGGTCCGCGCGTCTGTTACCTTTTGGAATTTCATCACGGCCTTTTTGGTGGCCTCGACAGTGCATGATGCTGACAGCACTTGGTTTCCACACTGCTTCCAGGAGGGCCGTGATTTCTGCAGCATATTTAATTTGTTGTCCTGAAGACGTGAGTAGACCTCTTTCTTTGTAGAGTGCACCATGTGCATGGACTGTCATGAAGGCGTACTTGGACTCTTTTGCCTTCAGAAATTTCAAGGGCTCTGGTTAAAGCTGTTATTTCAGCTAGTTGTGCCGATGTATGGCCTGGCAGTGGCTTTGCTTTGATAACTTCTTCTGTTGAGACTACTGCATAGCCGGAGACTTCCTTCCCATCATCCATATAGCTGCTACCATCAGTGAATAGCTGTAGATCGTATTTGTCTAGGGGTACGTCTTTCAAATCTGGCCTGCTACTGAACACTTCTTCCATGACTTGGAGGCATTCATAATTTGGATCCTCTTCACAGTCAGGCAGTAAAGTAGCAGGGTTTAAGGTAGCGATGAGGTCCAAATGAACCCGTGGATGTTCACACATCATGGCTTGGTACTTCGTCATCCGGCTGTTGCTAAACCAGTAACCTCCTTTGACATCCAGCAGAGCCTTGACAGCATGGGGCACCTTGACATAAAGAACTTGTCCAAGGGTCAGCTTGTCTGCTTCTGCTATCAGCATTGCGGTGGCAGCCACTGCTTTCAGGCATGGGGGTAGGCCGCAGACCACAGGGTCGAGTTGCTTGGAGAGGTAGGCCACAGGCCTCAGCCACGAGCCAAAGGTCTGGACCAATACTCCTGTTGCTGTTTGGTTATGTTCATGTACGAACAGCTGGAAAGGCTTGCTATGATCTGGCAGACCCAGCGCAGGAGCTTCCATCAGCAGAGTCTTTAATTTCAGGAACGCTGCTGTTTGCTCTTCTTCCCAATGAAAGGGGTCTAATTCTCTTTCCTTGGTTGCTTGATGAAGCGGCTTGGCAATTTCTGCGAAGTTGGGGATCCACAGGTGGCAGAAGCCTGCAGCTCCCAGGAATTCACGGACTTGTCTCCTGGTCTTTAGTTGGGGTATGCGGCACATTGCTTCTTTCCTTTCTGCCCCTAGTGTACGTTTGGTACCTGTTAACTGGAAGCCCAGGTATTTTACACTCTGTTTACATATTTGTGCTTTCTTTTTTTAGACACTCTGTAACCTGCTTGGTTTAGCAGATGTAGCAAAACTTTTGTGACAGATAAACAGTCTTTTTCTGTGGGGGAAACCAGTGTAATTAATCAACATACTGTAGCGTGGAAGGACAAAAGGTCCTGGCTGAGCGCGCATCCATTGTAGATACCTCCCACTGAAAAATAAAAAAAAAAAAAGTTGTCTTGCTGGAACAATGGTGTGTTCCACGGTGACACGCAGAATTTCAATATACCGTAGTCTTTAAATCTCTGCAAATATATTTGTATATTCTGCTTGGCTTTCTTTGGGATATAATATTGTCTTAGAGCCACCGGTATTGCGCCGGACTTTAATTCAGCTAATCTGGGCGGGTTGTCCTCCGCCCCCCACCTCAGGAATTCCAAGGAGTAGTGCGTGCGGATCCAGCGTGGCAGACAGAGTAGGTGCCGTGCGCCATTCTTCCTCCTTTGACATAACTACTGCGATTTTCACAGATTGGGGGTTGTGCGGGCTGGCTGGATTATACTACCGAACAAAACTGCCACTCTCCGGCAGGTTTAATTGAACGTGACCCCCGGGAGAAAAAAAAAAAAAAAAAAAAAAATAATAATTTGGGCTTGCAATTTGCAAAAAAAAAAAAAAAAAAAATATCCCGCCCCAGGAGCTGGATAGGACATTCGGGCATATACATATACACATTGTGTAAATAATATTCTCAGAAATATTTTCCCATAGCCCAAAACAGACTCTTAATACTACATTGAAAAAAAAACAATAAAAATAAATCATTCCATCAAAAATCAAACAAAAACATACCTTGTAAAAACAGTAAAGAAAAATTACTTTAATTATTTCTCGAATTAATTTTCTAACCGTTTCATATATTTCAATTTAGTTTGTTAATAAATTTTTATATTTTAGTAGGCAATATTGTATACTATTACATACTTATTATTATTTATATGCAATAATATAAAAAACCAGGACTCCTTTTTCTTTTCTTTTCTATTTAATTCTAGCTCTGAACAAAACTTAAACTTTCGGAATAATATCAACACAAAATATAAACATATATCTTGCACTCAACCGACTTCAGACAAATATTCTATTGTAACACACACTAAAATTAGCTAAACATAGTACGCTGCACAAGTACACAAAGGGTTATTTTTTCCACCTTTCAGAGAGCAAAGAAAAACAAACTGCTCCCTCCTCCTCCTCTCTCTTGCAAACAGTCTGTCAGAAAAAGGAGGGGGCCTATTACACCAGGGACGACGCTCAATCTCAACTTTTAATTGAACAGTTTAATGATCAATTAAAAACACAATCGGACAAAATCAGTCTGAACCACACATATAAACTATACAGCACCGCAACTATCTCACTCCGTAAAATATTAATTAATTTATATATGCTCCCATCGGGCATCTCAATCTTTTCTGGTGGAGCCTCTCTATCTCCTCCACCCGATACACCCTGCTCTTCTTCCTCAGCCATACGGGACGGGACGGAGCGGAGGGAGCTGACCGAGACATAGCAGCTGCCCGCCCCCCCTTTCCGCCCGCGCAACAGCGGCATTCAGAGCTTCCCTAGCTGCCCCATAACATAATAGATAGGACGGGGGTAAAACATTTATTTTCTTCCAGTTGTTCTACTAACACCTCTCTCTCTCTCTATTATTTTAGGGTCCTGTTTCTTATTTCTCCCCGCTATCATTTA
The DNA here is from genome assembly GCA_009667805.1 of Leptobrachium leishanense. NCBI lineage: Eukaryota > Metazoa > Chordata > Amphibia > Anura > Megophryidae > Leptobrachium > Leptobrachium leishanense. Next base: position 147,596,216 of record CM019071.1, read on the forward strand.
TAAAATGACTCTTGTTTTTAATACAATATCTCCATATATCTATATACGGGTATTCTTCAGGATGTCCGTACTGCTCTGTAACTTGGGAGTGTACCTTCTGTACCAACTCCGGGTCCATTGACCCCTGCTCTGGCCATCCTGGGACTAACATCGGCCACACAACTGTACACATTATTTTTAATTTCTCTTTTGTCAATTCTACACCATAGTCATGCGTTTTATATAATGCATCGAAATTTCGCACCATATACTCTAGGGGCGTCTCCCCCTCCTTTACCCTCTTGGGCTTTGATGACCCGTTACCCATTGTCATTCCTGAAAACAATACTTTTTGCGATACAAATATCTTATTTCAACAACAGTTAAAATCTACAGTCTGATACTTCAGTCAACAATTTATCCGCATCCACATACGCTTCCCCCTTCAGTAGCCGACTGCAGTCGCCTGAGCCGAAACCGTAATTATCTGGGTCAAATCTCGTATTTGCTTCCTCGTGGAGCGAGTAGGCGCACGTTCACTCACAGCACTCGAGTCAATTCATTCACAACACATTCCGTATCAGATACTTTCAGCACAATACAGAACATATATCACTTCAACTCTTTCCATTAGCCGAGGGCGTATTCCCTCCTTAGTGGCTCCTTATACCCCGTAATTTGAACTCTAACTCTTGACTGCTTGTGGCTATGTGCACCTCGTTCCTTGTCTATCTCTGTAGCTATCGCTGGCTTTACTATAAGCCCTTTTCACTATACGGCGTACACACTAGGCACTGACTCAGGCTCTTAGCCCAGTCACAGAAAAAAAAATCCCTCTTCCTTTCCCTTTTACCCACGTGGCGAAGCTCTATTTACAAACACTGAACTATGCAACTCCACGCAGCTACCTTCTCCCTCTCATACAGAACTACCCTTTGATTGGCATTCAATTCCCCCGAATCCAGACGCCCGCTAGCCACTCTGGCTCCTTAGCAATGTCAGCGCTACCAGTGGCGGGCTAGATATGCCAATAGGATGGTGGCCATCGCATCCTCTTATCCGTCTATCGCAGTCGGACGTTTCCCTTAGATACCGGTATTTCCTTTAGACATACAAAACATAGAAGACACGTTACCTATCGCCGGCGCTGCTTGCTGTTTCCTCAGACTCGTTGGTGTCCCAGTTTTCCCGGGTCAGGGGGGTCTGTTTGGGACGAGATGAGGTCCACTGTACAGGAAATCCTGCTTGGCGCCTGCAGATGTCAGCTCACCTTCAACGGACGCCCCCAACCATCGGGATTCTGGCACTGCTGCAGTCAAGCGCCGCACTGTGTTCAGCAGCCGTTGCCTGTGTCTTGGCAAAAGGCCCGTTATCCCGGCTATCGAGACCCCAGAAAATGTAGCCGGAGTCAGACAGGTTCACTTTCAGAACGGCGCCGGACCAGACACAAGCAAGGATTGTCCAAACACGAGTCTCTTCAGGAAAGGCAAGAGTTTATTGAGTCGTCACACAAGTGCTCACACAGGATTGAATCGCTTAGAGTGAGCCCCGATTACACAGAAACATGAGGTTTTATGCCCCAAATACATAATTAGGTACATCCCCATTAGCCCACCTCCCTATAACACTCTATTCCACCCCACGTGGGTTAATACCTCCCATCATTAATTCGAACACAAAGAACATTCCACATATAACTATAAATTGATACACTTCTCGTTAGTTTGACAGTCTGTGATTTGTTTGTGCTGTCTTTCTCCGGGGAGTGCCTCCCTCCCTATCGGCTATGTTTATTCAGATGGCCTGGGGCCCGGTCTTCTATACTCCTTCGTCTTTTCACGGGCCCAACGACCTTGGAATATCTACTTCTCCATGCCAGAAACAGCAAAGATCTTTCATAAGGCTTTAATTGCTTTTCTGCTAATCTAAACGCATTCCTAAATTTCTACGTATACCTCATTCTAGTCTCAGCTACAAACCTGTCTAGTTATATACAAGTGAACCAATATTCTGAACAAGATGGCCGCCTGTGTACAATGGCGGCCGTCTTCCAGCCTATTTCCACTTCAGTATTACAAAGTGAAGCAAATATCAACGAGCATATTCTAGCTAACAATGCAAATCACTAGAACGGATAAATTAGCGCGTATTTAACCCAATAGATTACACACACTCATATAGTATATTATCAACATAGCGACAAATTCACAGAATTAATACACTTAATACTTATCCACTCCCAGGCTTTATTATGATGATGGTACAAGTGTGAAATATGAGTGAGTTACTGCTCATGTTTCCTCTATTTCTGAAATAAGTCTCTCCTCTCCCTCAATAAAGACAAAGTTACCGTTCTAAATAATTATTTACTCAACTGTAGCAAGTGCTCAAAACAAAAGATTGTACATTGCTGCTGTGTCACTTTAAAATTGCAACAATTAGAATAGTGAACTTAAATACAGTATACAAATTAATTTGTTCACCAATTTATTGCTTAGCCCTTGGGGTTACTCCAACATTATTTAAAACACACAGCTCTTTGAATAACCCTGTAAATCATAACCCACATAAAAGGCCAGCATGTGAAGCTGCTTGAGAATCCACTAAAGGTGTTACTCAGCAATGCACATATGGTGCTTTCTCATTAGGCACACTATAGAGCTATAGTGACTAATGTCCAGTGATTCAGTCTGTTATATCAAGTTCCTATGTGTGATTACATTCCCTTTGTGTTGTCTCCGTGTGCTATGGCTAGGTTCCTGTGTGTTTTTATTGTGTGATTACGGCGTGTTATAGCAAGTTTTTATTTTACTTTTATGTTTATTATATATATATATACACATATACACATATACACATACATACATGCACATACATTATTTTTATTTTTTTATTTATTTATTTATTTTTTATTTCTCTCAGTGTTATACTGTGATGGGATGCCGTCTCTTCCCGTCTGTCCTGGCTCTCCAGACACCCCCTTACCAGGATCAGCCTGGCCTCTGAGTTGCTCGGAACTCAGTGCTTCGAGCAGCCTGATCCACAGCTGCGGACCCGCTTGTTCTGAACGCCTGCCTTGGAGCCTCTTTGCATTTCCAGAATGCCGCGCTGTGCCTTCTGAGAGCGATTATAGCTGTAGCGTAGTTGAGACAGACACCAGGCAGGCTGTATGTTCATCACAGGATACACACTGGCCATTTCACTTGGCCTGCTTTTATTTGGTTCACAATCAGATAACAACAGTTAACATTCCCGCCCCCCAGACATTACGGCACCGTCATTCAGCAGTTCCCCATCAGGTCCTCTCAGAGTGCAAGCTCTTGAGCAGGGGCTTTTCTGGTACTGTTCTATGTGTTTAACTTTCATGTATATTGGTTATTCTGTCTTTCCCATTGTACAGCGCTACGGTACATGGTGGTGCCTTATAATTAACTGTACCTGCAGTCATACAGAGCACAGGTCCTTGTTTGGGGGGGATTTCAGAGGAGCAGCAGCGATCCAGGGGTACCGTTTGATAGCTCGGGTCCCTAGGGTGTCACAGTCCAAAAAGCGCTCAGATCTGGGGGTAGGGCACGAGTGGCAGCATATAGTAGATATCCCCCTTGGATGCCGCATGGTCAGGGCTGCTTAAGCTCCTGGGGTCAAGAAAGGCTCAGCAAAGTGGGTTCCCAATGGAGCTCCCTCCTGAAAATCACCACCGGTAGCTCGCCTGAGGATCACCCCACCTGTTAAAAATCACACCGCTGGAGGAGTTACTTTTCGGGGCGCAGACGTTTAAAGTTTCTGCAGATGGCTCCATTACAGTCAATGAGGTGCATTCCAGGAATGGGATTGGTTGGCCCTTCTAGCTCCTTGGATGGTGATTGGCTGGGGTTTCAAACCCAGCTCAGGCTTTCAATCCCAGGCTAACCCTGGTGTCGGATAACACAGTGAGCATAAGGGACAGGCTTAAAGGCATTTTGATTACATGCTGATAGGGGGGGCTGGAGTCACAAAACCACCACTTTAAAACACTAAGAGACAAATAGCTTAACTGAGGGGAATAGCAGGGGAGTGAGGGGTTAATACAGTCCACAGTCTCTGAGTAAGGGGTTCAGCGACAATACATTTAAAACCACACAATATAAATGAACATAAGGTCTTTCCCAAAGCAACGGTCTATGTCTTTTGGGGTTTTCGCCATGGAAATAAAAAGTCTTGGTTTGACGTGGGGAGCGTTATGTCAGTTCCATGACATATACTACATTAGTGATTTCAGTGTGTTATAGAGAGGAATTTCGTGATTTCAGGGTGTATGATAGCTACATCATTAGTGTGACTTTGTGTGTTATACCGAGGTTCTACGTGTGATTTCACTATGTATAGTGAGTTCCTACTGTGTGTATGGTGAGTGGCACATGCATGTATAGGGAGGCCCTGTGTTTGTTTACGGTGTTTATATGGGTTGCTTATTATGATTTTTGCTGCATACATGGATGATACTAAAATTGGACAGTCAGTCATGCGCTATACTGAGCACATAAACTAATAAGGCACAGCAGTCCACAGACAGCCAAAGCAAAATTAATGGAAATCCTAATGCCCCTAATAACATACAAAACAACAAATCACTGAATTCTGGCAGAGTTATCCCAGAACAATAACCCATTAGAAATTACTATCACGCAGCTGGACACCAAATGAACAAGGAATACAGTATTGCAAATTGAAACAAATATAAAAAAGCATCCACTAAATAAACCTACAAATCCATACAATGGTAAACCCACACCTATCCTTCCAATAAATAATGGAACTAGGAATATATATATATAGCAGACTTATGATAATAGAGTATGCATAACAGATTGATACTGCAAGTAATACTTATCCAGTCATTGGTTTTCATACGATGATGGTGATGGCAAAATGGAGCTCGCCACCGCTCTGTCTCTGAAGTTCTTAGTAAAAGAAAATTAACTGCAATACACACCCTGCCCCCATGCCTTGTCTTTTATACCCCCTTTCCCCTCCCTCCCATTGTTCCTCTCCTCCCTATTGCATCCAATCACAAATCGGCCATGCTTCAGCTCATTAAGCAAAAAAGCCCCCATGCCTGATCCCATAGAACAAAGGGAACTCCTCCCTTTCACTCTTGTGTAATACAGGGCTAATTCTTAAACCTTGCTCAATCCTAATTAGTCACTCTCTCGAACTAAACTATATATAGAGGGATAAACAGGCTAAGGCAGAACATATAGTAAGTATAGGGGGAAACTGCAGATCAAACAATGGGAAACAGCAGAGAATACTTAGATAGATTGATATATATCTATCTATCTGAGTCCGTCAGAGTTATAGGCAAATCCTTATAATCCAGGTTGGGTAAACTTGGTCGATCCAGGAGAATAATAAATCCAGGAGGCTTGAAGCAATGTAGAGGTTGGTAGCAATAAAGATATCCAAGAATTCTATGAAGTAAGTCATAATAATCCTGAAGGCTTTAAACAGGGAATCCAGCGGTGTATAGAGGGAATCCGGCAGTGTATAGAGGGAATCTAGCGGTGTATAGAGGGAATCTAGCGGTGTATAGAGGGAATCTAGCGGTGTATAGAGGGAATCTAGCGGTGTATAGAGGGAATCTAGCGGTGTATAGAGGGAATCTAGCGGTGTATAGAGGGAATCTAGCGGTGTATAGAGGGAATCTAGTGGTGTATAGAGGGAATCAGAAGTCAGGTAGTCTATGGAGTAAACAGGGGTAGCTCCTTACAGCTTGGTGGATCCAAGGCAATGTGGATGTATTGGAAAACAGGTGTGGTCCAGTTTTATGCAGGAGCATTAGATGATTTAGGCTACGCCGGAGTCCTGCACAGATAGAGGTGAGTACTGAGGAGATTGTTAGTCTCACCACTACGAGCCAGCACTAGGTTTAGGCTTTTTATGACGCCGCCGGTGATTTTCCTTACAAGACCTTTATTCACTGCCTATTGGCATGCTTAGATAAGTGAGATAAGATCTCTTGATAAAGCTGCCTCTGTCTTAGCAGTGAAACGCGTCGAGATGATGGACGTTTTTTAACAGTTTGTTTGGTTTGGTTGTCTGTCTCATTCTTAGAGGTCGTCTTTGCCCCTATTCAGTGAGGGCGTGATAGGGACATCTCGCTATATGGTCTCCTTCTGACCATCCTTTATTTTGGATTTGGGCTACATTTAATCTATGAGCATTATTTGGGTCATTTTGGGACTTGGCTATTTACTGAGGCCTGTATTACACTTGAGCGAGTTATGTCCACCTTATTTTATTAGGCATGTATTTCTGATGACCTGAATTCCGATTTGGGAATGTACTATACTATTCTAGTACAATGTATCAGCCTATCGACAGCAGCCCTTTACATCACACTTTTATGGGTTTATGAGTTTGTGCACGGTGTCTAAGCATGCCAATAGGCAGTGAATACAGGTTTACACTGTTACATAGTTACATAGTTATATAGGCTGAAAAAAGACATGCATCCATGGGGTTCAGCCTCTCCCACATAACCTACTGCTGTTGATCCAAAAGAAGGCAAAAAACCCAGTCTGAATGCTTGCCAATATGCAACATACTGGGAAAAAATTCCTTCTTGACTCCAGAATGGCAGTCAGATTTCTCCTTGGATCAAGAAGCTTTTACCCACATATTAAATATTATAACCCTTAATATTCTGTGTCTGCAGGAAGTCATCCAGTCGTTTTTTAAAAGTCTGTACAGACTCTGACCCAACCACCTCAACAGGCAGAGAATTCCACAGCTTTATTGTTCTCACCGTAAAATAACCCTTCCTATGCTTTAAGCTAAATTTTCTTTCTTCCAGTCTAAATGGATGACCCCTTGTCCTGTGTATAGTCCTGTTAATGAATAGGTTATCAGACAATGGTTGATAATGGCCCCGTATATATTTATGTAAGGTTATCAGATCCCCTCTAAGGCGCCGTTTCTCTAAACTAAACAGGTTTAAGCTTGTTAGTCTTGCCTCATAACTTAACCCTTCCATTCCCCTTATTAATTTAGTTGCCCGTCTCTGCACTTTTTCTAGCGCTATAATATCTTTTTTTAAGACCAGTGCCCAAAATTGCACGGCATATTCAAGGTGCGGCCTGACCATTGATTTATACAGAGGCAAAATTATGTTTTCATCCCATGAGTGAACTCCCCTTTTAATGCATGCCAGTACTTTGCTTGCCTTGGCGGCTGCTGTTTGACATTGCACATTGTTACTTAGTTTGAAGTCTAGGATTATTCCCAAATCCTTCTCGTGCTTGGATTTCCCCAACTCTGTACCATTTAGGGTATAAATTGCTTGTGTGTTCTTCACTCCAAAGTGCATAACTTTACATTTATCTAGATTAAATCTCATCTGCCATTTAAGTGCCCAGTCCCCCAATCTATCTAAATCCCTCTGCAGCGAAGTAACATCCTGCTCACATTGTATCACCCTGCACATACTGTAACATCCTGCTCACATTGTATTGCTTTTCCTAGTTTTGTGTCATCTGCAAACACTGATACATGACTTTCAATGCCTATCTCAAGGTCATTTATAAATAAATTGCATAGTATTGGTCCTATAACAGACCCCTGAGGGACACCGCTTACCACTGGTGTCCATCTTGAAAATGTACCATTTATGACCACTCTCTGTACCCTATCTTTTAGCCAGTTTTCTATCCAAGAACAAGTATTTTCATCTAGACCAATTTTTCTTAATTTAAATAGTAACCTTTTGTGTGGAACTGTGTCGAAAGCTTTGGCAAAATCTAAGTAAATCACATCCACTGCGACCCCCTGATCTATACTTCTACTTACTTCCTCATAGAACGTAATTAGGTTAGTCTGACATGATCTGTGTTTCATGAAACCATGCTGATTTTTGCCAATTACATTATACCTCCCAATAAATTCCTGAATATTATCCCTTAGTAACCCCTCAAATACTTTCCCAGCCACAGATGTTAAGCTCACAGGTCTATAATTCCCAGGCACAAATTTTAAACCTTTCTTAAATATAGGGACCACGTCAGCTTTTCTCCAATCCTCTGGTACTATTCCTGAAAGAAAAGAATCTTGAAAGATTAAGAACAGAGGTTTACATATTTCAACACATAGCTCTCTCAGTACTCGCGGGTGAATTCCATCTGGCCCTGGGGCTTTATTAACATTCACATTGTTTAATTTCTGCAAAACCTTGTCCTGAGTCAACCAGTCACTTTGTATTAGTAAGTTTTAATTAATGAATTTCATGTCTCCTGTTATAGGTTTCTCTTTGATAAATACTGAAGAAAAATAATCATTTAAAATTTCTGCCTTATCCTGATCTTCAGTTAACAATAACCCTGACTCAGATTTTAGTGAAATTCACTGTATTTAATTGTTTTTTACACCAATGTTCATATATACTCTTTTGTGTTAGTTTATTTTTTTTGTTTATTTGAGCAAATAAAGCCGTACAAATGAAACCGTGCGACAAATATGCCGATATGACAAAGCTTTCGAAGAAGTGCTAACATTTTTTTGATGATAGCAAAAAGCCCGTAGACCAAGTCATCCAGTGCATACGTCTAATACGCGGGTGTGGAAACAGATAAAAGGACGGTAAAACAGCAATAAAAGTGCAAATTAAAATCCCCTCGGATGGCTGCGGGGTCTCAGGGACGTAGTCATACCTAGCCCTCACGGGGAGGTATCCGAGGGTGGGCACAGGGAAAATGGTCTCCAATTTCAGCATCACACCGCCAGCATTGTGCGGACAGACTACGAAGTCCCATACAAAATCGTAGCACGGGAGTGCAGTTATTTTATTTATTTATTTATTTATAAAAGGATTTTACCAGGAAGGATACATTGAGATTTCGCTCGTTTTCAAGTATGTCCTGGGTTCAAGAACATTGAAGTGTTACAGTTACAGAAATACAAAGTAATACAATGCAAGATATTAAAAAACAACACAAATATACAGATTAACAGATAATAAATATGTAGGAAATATAGTCACTATGTTACATGTTTACAGGTGCATTCTGTATATAGTCACTATGTTACATGTTTACAGGTGCATTCTGTATATAGTCACTAGGTTACAGGTTTACAGGTGCATTCTGTATTGAGGTATGTTAGTAAGGAGCTTTTGAGTGACTTAAGACTGGGGGAAGATTTGATGGTGTCTGGGAGGTTATTCCATAATTGTGGTGCTCTGTAGGAAAATGAGGACCGAGCCACTGTCTTTTTGTATTGTGGTATTGTAAGTAAGGTGCTGGTCCTGGATCGGAGGTTATAGGATGAGGGAGCTGCTGGGGGAAGCAGTCTATTCAGGTAGGGTGGCAGCTTCCCAGAGATGCTCTTAAACACCAGGCTGGAAAGGTGAAGGGTGCGTCTGGATTCCAGCGATGGCCAGTTTAGCTCTTTTAACATGTCACAATGGTGGGTCATGTAGTTACATTGTAGCGCTAAACATTTTACCCTTATTTCTCTTCCACCATTACCTTTCTCTTAAGTTACCTTTACTTCCCTTCAACCCCCAAACCATCCCCCCCACCCCCCCTCTCCCCATAAATAAAACGCATGACAAAAGTATTGGCGGTTTGAAAAGGTCACGTCTTTTATTTATAATCAAGGTCAAAAAAACATTGCCTTTGTGGCAGAATTATCAGCGATCCTCGCTTTCTTGGAATAGGTAACACCAGATAACACTGGTACCATAGATCCAGCCAGATAACACTGGCAACCGCAATGAACCACCAGCATTGCCCAGAAATAGCGGCCGGCCCCACGTGGCTGAGCTAGCGCGACCACACGCTGCTCTCTTTATAGCAGATAGCAGGCCCGGGAGGATCTTCAAACCAGGAGGCTACCTGTGTTTGGCCGCACAAACCACCACACAGACCCCCAGATCCTCCCCCTCTATCGCCTCTCCACGTGCCAGGGCCGCATATTTCACCATTTGAAGTAACTGTCCATGTAATCCCATCAGCTTTGGCCGCACAAACCACCAGCTGGCTTCGTGTAACGTGGTGAAATGATCTGACTGCACCTCAACTAACCATGTCTTTACTGAAAAAACAATCCCCCAGCTTTGGCCGCACAAACCACCAGCTGGCTTCATGTAACATGGTGAAATTACCTGACTGCACCTCAACGAACCATGCCCATATCTAAAGCAATCCACTGGCTTTGGCCGCACAAACCACCAACCGGCTTCCTGCGACATGGTATGACTCCATATGGGAACCCACGGGCGGTCTTGAAATGACTGGCGGAATCACCACTTCATTAGCCCCTATCCGTGGTCAATGCTGCTCTCTGACGACGTGAACTTTTCGACTCGGTAAACAGGCAGTAACCTAAAAACAGGGTGGGTAGGGTGGGAAAAAGACAAAGGTTAGACTGATTTCATCTGTCCTTTGCTTACCCTTTTCTATTACCCCTGGCCCTCCCCTTTCTGTTATCTGCCCCCGAGACCCAATCCCAGCGATAATCCTGAAACAAAAGGGGAACCATTGTAACTCCTCCCAACTTTCTACGCTTTTCTTTAAACAGGGAACATGCTTAAGCCTGTTCGTTCCCAGTCAGTCGCTCATCAGTACTAAGCATTTTACCCTTATTTCTCTTCCACCATTACCTTTCTCTTAAGTTACCTTTACTTCCCTTCAACCCCCCAAACCATCCCCCCCACCCCCGCCCTCCCCATAAATAAAAACACATGACAAAAGTATTGGCGATTTGAAAAGGTCACGTCTTTTATTTATAATCAAAGGCCAAAAATCATTGCCTTCGTGGCAGAATTATCAGCGATCCTCGCTTTCTTGGACTAGGTAACACCAGATAACACTGGTACCATAGATCCAGCCAGATAACACTGGTAACCGCAATGAACCACCAGCATTGCCCAGAAATAGCGGCCGGCCCCACGTGGCTGAGCTAGCGCGACCACACGCTGCTCTCTTTATAGCAGATAGCAGGCCGGGAGGATCTTCAAACCAGGAGGCTACCTGTGTTTGGCCGCACAAGCCACCACACAGACCCCCAGATCCTCCCCCTCTATTGCCTCTCCACGTGCCTGGGCCGCATATTTCACCGCCACCAAAAATGAGTACCCTCTTTTTCCGCCACCAATAAAAGACCGTGACCTTTTCACTTACCTTACACAAGGGTCTTTATCAGCCCTTCGATGTTGCCCCCGAAAAGGTTGTTCCTCGCCTTGGACAAATGGACCCCGTCATTCCAAAACAATTCCTCCTGCATTGTCACTATGTTCTGATGCTCCAAAACCTTTCCTCCCATCTCCAGCATAATCTTTTTCGCTGCCTGGTTTAGCTTCTTTCTCCTGATGTATCCTGCACCCTGCAGTTCCTCCACACTAATATAGCAATTACGTTAGACCACACTATCTGAACATCCGGCCATTCCTTCCTGAACCACCTAAGTGTTTCCCGGACCCTATTCTGCAAATCTATCGTTGTCATAGCCCCTATCATTATATCTGGCTTCCCCCACCTTCTCCTAGATTTCTGTGCTACCCCTAAAAACTGCGCCCACCCCATACCCCTCCTTCCTATCCACCTAATGCCCGCTTTAGTGAGGCTGAACCCTAGGTTCACTCCCATCGTTGTGCCCACAGAGTGAACAGCCGCCCCATGCACATAGGAGTGTCCCAGGATCCATACTCTCTTCGCCCGCTCTGAAAGAAAAAACCCAAAAAACAGAATATTAACGTTCAAACACATACCAACTTTTTATCGCGACTGTAAATTGAATCAGGGTTATATACCTACCCCCGCTTATTCACAACCCTCTCCTCTCTAACTTAGTAAATTATGAAATACCAGCTAGCCTGCTAAAACCGGTGCCCTTTAAACAAATTCCCTTTCCCCATCACTGTTTAATCCTAACTGCTCGCGATCTGCCAGATAAATGAAGGTTTATTAATTTTATTTTTTCCCCAAAAACAGAATATCCCCTATCATTATATCTGGCTTCCCCCACCATCTCCTAGATTGAATATAGAATATTTGATACAGTCCTAACCTCAACATCTGAGGGTTGGGATTTAGGGGTTATTATTGCAGAGGATCTAAGGGTAAGTAGTCAATGTAATAGAGCAGCAGGAAATGCTGGCAGAATGCTTGGTTGTGTAGGGAGAGGTATTAGCAGTAGGAAAAGGGAAGAGCTCATGCCATTGTACAGAGCACTGGTGAGACCTCGCTTTGGATACTGTGTGCAGTACTGGAGACCATATCTCCATAAGGATATAGACACCTTAGAGAGAGTTCAGAGAAGGGCTACTAAAATGGTGTATGGCTTGAAAGAGAAAAGTTACCAGGAAAGGCTTAATGATCTTAACATGTATAGCTTGGAAAAAAGACGAGATAGATGAGATATGATAGAAACATTTAAATACGTAAAGGGAATCCACAAGGTAGAGGAAAGGAGTATATTTAAAATGAAACAAAGTAGCAAAACAAGATGACATAGTTTTAGATTAAAGGGGGCAAAGATTTAAAAGTAACATCAGGAAGCATTATTTTACTGAGAGGGTGGTGGATACATGGAACAGCCTTCCAGTAGAAGTGGTAGAGGCCAAAACAGTAATTGAATTTAAGCAAGCATGGGATAGGCATAAGGCTATCCTAAACAAAAAATAAATCCAGGTAAAGTATCCATGTAATTGGGCAGACTAGATGGTAGATAAGAACCTTTCGGCCCGACATTTTCTATGTTTCTTTCCATGCCAGCAACGTTACAGCCTTTTCCACAGCCGTTTTGAATTGCAACCTGGACAAAATTGGTTCCATCCTCATGCCTCAAAAAAAAACATATGGCTGTTTGCAGGAGCCGCCTCCAAATAACCTCTTACATAACACCAGGCATACCTCCACTTAACCTCCTGTATTACGCTCCAATCTTTGTGTAATATACCCTCCCCCCCTCTAAGTAATGGATACCTTTTGTTTTCACATGCTTCTGTCAGCCCCTCGCCCCCCCAGCAACCAAGGTCACCCAGCTCATGGTTATCTGATGCATTGTTCCTAGCTGGATGTGATTACATTGTCTCTGCACCTTTCCTCTCTGTGTGTGTGTCCCTCGCACAATGTAAATCAATGTAGTCTCCATTTTGAGTTGGGCCATAAGCAGTACTTCTGCAGAATACTGACTTCAAGGGGAGCAGTCTGGCCGTGGACAGGAACCCCTACGTTACAGCCTCGTTCCTCGAATGCCCTCTGGGTTAAGCTAAAGGGGGACTTCTCTAAAGGACCAGCCATTCTACCTAACAGCACCTCCTTCCCCCACTTTTCTCTCAATATTTCTGGCAGTTCATATGCTGATTTCAACTGCTTTACTTTCCTACCCCCCTTCGCTTCACCCCTAATCAGTATCTTGAAGCCTTCCATAAAAAACCCTTACTCCATTCTCCTTATCCTCCATCTTAAGGCTTGCCAGCCCTGGAATCCTTTACCAAGTCTTTAACCCACGACTTTAACCCACGTCTACCAATGAAACGGTTTCTTGCTTACTATATTAATCTATAGGCCCGAAGTTAAGTCAACCTACCCAAAATAGTGAAACAGCATTTGCTAACATACAAAATCAATGTTTAGTTGATAAGCCTCTTCAGAAATTATAACAGACACATTTAGATGTGTATTTGGTTAGTAATTGTTATATTCATAAGTCTGGCAGAAACCATCTGGATTAATTTAGTTGCGCAAATGTAAGTTTAAACAGATTATACAGTTGCTGCTGCAGCACTTCCTCATTGACAGCAGACCATGTGACTTTTTGAGGTTTAAGATGGCTGCCAGCCATGCGGTCACTGATTACCTATGTTTATAAGATCATACAGACTATACAAATAATAAGGTTTGATCAAGTATTACAAAGTGAAGCAAATATCAACGAGCATATTCTAGCTAACAATGCAAATCACTAGAACGGGTAAATTAGTGCGTATTTAACCAAATAGATTACACACACACACACATACAGTATAATGTCAAAATAGTGACAAATTCACAGAATTAATACACTTAATACTTATCCACTCCCAGGCTTTCTTATGATGATAGTACAAGTGGGAAAGATGATGGAGTTGTTGCTCATGTTTCCTCCATTTCGGAGATAAGTCTCTCCTCTCCCTCATTAAAGACAAAGTTAGCGTTCTGAAATAATTATTTACTCACACTGTAGCAAGTGCGCAAAAAAGATTGTACATTACTGCTGTGTCACTTCAAAAATTGCCTCAATTAGTATAGTGAACTTAAATACAGTATACAAATGAGTTTATTCATCAACTTATTGCTTAGCTCTTGGAGTTACTTTATTTATTTCACATACACCCAGGTGAGACAACCCCCCTCCAGAACACATTACAGATAACAGGCTCCAGCCACTGGACAATAGAAAAGCTAACATTGGGATTGTTTACCCTTGCTTCTCTAAACAGTGTGCTTAGGGAAAACCAGGATGTTAGAGTGCAAGCTCTTGAGCAAGGGGCCTCTCCTACTGTTTAATGAGCGCAAAATATAACAACTTATAACTGTAACATACAGATACACACTTTGACAACAGCATAGCACATCACACACACTCTACACTATATACAGAGACAATAAACTGTAAAGCAAAATACTTGCAAATAACATTGGGGCGGCCGTTTTATCACAGGTTGCTTTGTATGCTTCCGGCCTGTTCAGTACAAAATTGACTGCAGCTCATTAAAATGTATCGCTTTTGGAGTGCTATTTGGTGCTAAAACACCCACTATTCATGTGCGTGATTCTTAAAATTCACCGTCAGTCATTTACTAGAGTGAGCACTTTAACTATAAGGCACAGCAATCTTCAGACAGACACAGGCAAAATTACTGAACCCAAATGCACCAAATAACATACCAAACAACAAATCACTGACTTCTACCAGAACAATTAACCTATTCATAATTACTATCACGCAGATACTACACAAAATTAACAAGGGAATACAGTATTGCAAAGTGTAACAAATATCAAAAGCATCTACTAAATAAAACCTACAAATCAATACAATGGAAAACCTGCACCTATTTATCCCAGTAATAATAGAACTAGGAATATATATATATATTTTAGCAGACTATAATAATAGGGAACATATAACAGATTGATACAGCCAGTAATACTTATCCAGTCGTTGGTTTTCATATGCTGATGGTGATGGTAAAATGGAGTTGGCTGTCCAAAAAGACAAAGGTTAGAATGATTTCTTCTGTCCTTTGCTTACCCTTCTCTATTACCCCTGCCCCTCCCCTTTCTGTTATCTGCCCCGAGACCCAATCCCAGCGATAATCCTGAAACAAAAGGGGAACCATTGTAACTCCTCCCAATTTTCAACTCTTTTCTTTAAACAGGGAAATTGCTTAAGCTTTTTTCGTTCCCATCCAGTCTCTCATCAGTACAAAGCGGCAGAATGAGTTCTACAATGTAGTAAGTTTATGAAGGTGTGTTTGCGGGGCGGCTGCATACACTACATCTCCGTAATCAATAGCCGGCATAAGCATTTGCTGTACAATCTGCTTTCTTACCGCGGGACTCAGGCAGGATTTGTTTCTGTACAGGGCACCTAGTTTGGGGTAAAGTTTAGATGAGAGTTTTTCGATGTGGGGCCAAAGGATAGATTAGGGTCCAACCACATACCTAGATATTTGAGAGAAGTGACTGTGGTCAGCATGCTCAAAACGATACACTTTTGTAAGCCTGTTCCTGGAGCCTGGACTGCTGCGAACCTCTGTGAACCAGCTCATACGTTTTAACCCAACTCTCATCATCAATCGGTTCCTCCTAAAGGTCCTCCCAGCGTGCTTCGAAGGGTGGCGGGTCTGGGGAAGGCGGAGTCAACACCATTGCGTACAAGGTCGAGATGCCATGATTTAGCGTGGTGGAGGTCAGGCACAATCTCTCAAACGGGGTGAAATCCCGGGGAAGTCGCTACGCCCCTGGTAGGGAGCGGAGATAGTGCAGAACTTGGGCAAAATGAAATCGTTCCAGGAATGTCGGGGGCAGTAACCCAGGAGATTGTCCCACGGCGGCGTGTACGTTGCATCCAAAATCATGGCAGTCGCTCGCAGCCTACCAGGCACGGGCAATCGGGCTCTGAAGGTCAGGGTCAGCGCCGTCCGGAAAGCGGGGTTATCAGCCAATGGGAGCAGCGGCGATGGAAACGTGGACAAACGAAAAGCCGAGGTGGCCGAATTCCACACACGCAGCGTGGCCGCAGTAAGCGGGTGAGAAATCACCTCTCTTGGTCTACTCGCCTTAGCAATCCACGGTAGTGACCATAGTCGCACCGAGTCAAGAGTCCTCCAAGTCCAACCAGAGCGCTCCTCTGCCTCCCATGGACCATTCAACAATACGTAGCAAATGAGTTGCAATATAATATCTGTGTAGATCCGGTAGGGCCACCCCCCCCCCAGATTTCGGCCGAACCAAGATGTTCCATCTCACCCGAGGGCGGGAATCACACCACACAAATAGAAAAAAAGCTGAATTAATGTTAGCAAAAAAGGAAGCGGGTTTCCGAACTGGAATGGTTTGGAAGAGGTAAAGGAGGTCCAAGTAAGCAGGTCTTCCGTGAGAACCTTCCAGAGGGGAGGGAAATTATCATCGAAAAGTGTGTCCAATCGAGTCAAAAGTTTTATCCCCAGATATGACATCACCCTTGTACACCAGCGAAAGGGGAGAGATTATCTCAGACTACTCCTTTCCTGCGCCGGCACCGTGATATTAAGAATCTCCGACTTTTGCATGTTGATTTGTAAGTTTGCCAAGGCCCCATAACATCGGAAACTCCTCAACAATTGCCGGCAGTGACTCCGATGGGGAAGCCACGAAGAACAACAGGTCATTCGCGCAAGCAGCCACCCTATGTTCCACAGCACGACCCGCCACCCCTTTAATGATGGAATTCAGCCAGATAGATTCCAAAAAGGGCTCCAATGAGATGGCGAACAGGAGCGGCGACAATGGACAACCCTGTCGGGTGCCATTATGCATGCGAAAAGGGGCAGGACAGTGCACCATTCACCTTCACCACCGCCGTAGGTTCCGAATATAGTGCCGCGATCCAGGTGTAGAACACCCCCGAGATACCCGTAGCTTCCAGGGTCGCAAAGAGAAAAGGCCAGGCCACCCGGTCAAATGCCTTTTCGGTGTCGGTTGATAAGAGAAGGACTTTGCAGTCAGACTTCCGAGCAGCATGAACAAAACTTACTTGGTCTCGCTGTACCAGCGACGGAACAAAGGGTTGCAGCCGTAGTGCCAGTACTGAGGAAAAGAGCTTCAGGTCGCAGTTCAGTAGGGAAATTGGGCGGTAACTCGAACAGAGCTCTGGATCCTTTCCTTCTTTCGGGATGACTGTAATAGTCGCCAGCTGTGACTGAGTATGGAGGCGGGAGCCGTCCCGTAAAGCATTGAGCGAGGCTACCGATAGCGATAGTAAAGCACGAGAGAACCGCTTATAATATTCGGACGGAAGACAGTCCGGGCCCGACGCTTTCCCATTTTTCTGCCGCTTTAACGCGGTCCAAAGTTCCACCACCGAGATAGGGTCATTCAGAGAAGTGCGTTTCTGGTCCGCGGCCCGGTTTGTTTTCATTATACGCAAAAAAACAGCGGGAGTGAAGCACCGCTCGGTGAATGTGCGAGTGCGCCAATTCGGTCAGGCGTAGCCTCCGCTGCTGTAGCAGACGGTACGTTTCTGCCTCCCCCATCCTCATATGCGCAAGTTCCAAATCCCGAATTTCAGAGCGCAGGGATTGAGTTTCAGCGAGCCGCTCCCGTTTCTTCCTGGTGGCGATCTCAATCAAACGTCCACGGTTAGTAGCCTTGTGGGCTTCCCAAATGATGCGAGGGGACATGCCCTCAACAACATTTTCCACAAAATACGGGGGCAGAGCCTCCTTAATTTCGTAACATTTGATCTTGGAGTCGAGACATTAAGTCTCCAATTAAAGCGTTGCAGACGACAATGCGCCGGTCTGAGAACAATGGACACCGGCGCGTGGTCCGACCATGTCCGGCTGTGTATTGAGGCAGAAAGGAAATCATCCAGTGCAAAATGTGAGACATACAGGCAGTCAAATCGAGAGTAACTCCGAATAGAAAGTGTAGTCACGAGTGGTCGGGTGAGTGAGGCGCCAAGAGTCAATTAGTTGCAAGTCTTGAAGAGCGCGTCGAATAGATCAAAAATGTGAAGAGGGACACTAGAAGTGCCCACAGACGAGTCCTCCGCAGGGTACATTGCCACATTAAAGTCACCTCCCAAGATCTGAGTCCCCTCCATAAAGGCAGACATCTTACGTGCAATTTTGGAGAAGTACGTGTGTTGCTTAGTATTAGGTAGATAAATCGAAGCTATAGTGTACTTAGCACCAGCAATCGTACCCTTCAGAAACACTCCCCTACCCTCCCCCAGAAAGAGGGTGTCCTGGCGTACAAAGGGAAGAAAATCGAAACACCTCTCACCTTCCCATCCGAGACAGTGTCATGATACGCCGTCACGTAGAATCGGGTGGGAACCAGATTGAAAGTGTGTCTCCTAAAGGAGCGCGACCGAACACCTCTCGCGACGTAAATCCCGTAGTAAGTGGTGACCCTTCTCCGGAACATTCAGTCCCCTCACGTTAAGCGTCACAATCCCCATTGAGTCCCTAAGGAACTCCGGTGCCTGTCCCCCTCCCCTCTCCATCGGCCAAGAGGAGAAGAACGCAGCAACCAAGGAGGAGGAGAGAAGAGCGAAGCAGAAGAGGAGGAAGAAATATAAGAGAGAATGGTCATAGAGAAGAGAGAGGAGAGAGGGGGGAAACGAGACAAGGGGAAAGGAGAAAACAAAACACCTAGAGAAAAAGGTGAAGAGGGAGGGAAAGAAGTGGAGAAAGAGAAAAAAAATACAGGGTTACCAACGTCCGTCCAACGAGAGAATGCCACTCCACAAAATTGAAGCGGGCACAATGTCTCCTCAGAGGAGTAGTGCAGGGACACCAAGAAAAAACCCGTGGGTAGGTGACTAGCCCTGACCAAGTAGCCAACAAATCTAACAATAAACTTGATAAACTTTTATACAAGTGTCGACGGTCCCCTCCATTAACACTAGAACAATAAAGCAAACATGCATCAAGCCAAAGCCCCCGGCCCCCCCCAGCCCCAACCCGTACCCCGTAGGGCCCGGGAAAACTGGGTCGTCCATCTTGAGGCCGAGCAAAGCCAGGGCATTCATCCCCCCATCTAGGTCTGAGCGAACCAGCGGCCGCCCGCAGTCCAGCAAGGAGAAAAGATAAGGTCTGTCACCGCTTCGAGACAGTACTCTCAATGTGGGGTCAGGCAAAAATGAGTGGCAACATGGGAAAAGCCATAAATGGTCAGCAATTAACCAGCTGGCATCACCGGGTCTACAGTGCGACCAAAGTACCCTCGATGAGAGGAACGCTACGGCGAGTTCCCGCATTAGCCGGGCGTTCCACGAGGCCTCCGGCCTCCCAGTTTGAAACAGAGACGGGGGGAAGAGTAAGGTGAGCCAGAAAGCCAGGCACATCTTGTGGCCTTCTGATGGTGGCAGTGATCCCATCCAGACGCACCTGGAGTGAAAAGGGAAATTCCCAGCGGTAGGCGACATGATGTTGGCGCAGTAGTTGGGTGACCGGTTTCAGGGCTCTCCGAGCTGCCAGGGTGAGCGGGGAAAGGTCTTGGAAGAGCTCAAGCCGGAAACCTTCAACCTCCCATTCCTTGCGCATGCGGGCCACAGTCATCAGGCGGTCTTTAAGCGCATAGCTGGTGACCCGATAAATTACGTCTCTATGTGGGGCACCCACCGGCGGTAAGGGGCGCAGAGCTTGATGAAATCTATCCAAGGGGATATCAGCAACCGCGGGGTCATCCAAGATGCGGAGAAAGACGGAGTGGACACAATTCCCCAGATTGTCTACGGGAACCGTCTCAGGATGCCCCCTGATACGTACGTTATGCCGACGGCCCCGATTATCCAAATCATCCAGCCGGCGCTTCATGTTCAAGAGTTCATCTTCGAGGGAGGCCGGGAGTTGTGGTGGTAAGTTTGCGTAGTGTTTGAGAGCAGCTGTGCGCGCGGTAAGATCCGTCACCCCCCGAAGGTCTGTTTGGAAGCTAGCCCGGAAATCTTCCATCATCGCTATCAAGTCAGTTCGGGTGGGGAGCGCCGCCACCATCCTTTCCAGGCGAGTGATGGCCTGTGCAGAGTCCGGAGCTAGTTCTGGGACAGAGCGTGCCGCCGCCATCTTGGGAGGTGAGGGGGAGCAGGCCACGGGAGCAGCACGAGGCTGAGTGGGGTGTAAAAATTTGTCCAGTGGCCCAGAAATCGTTCTGGTGGTGCGGCGGGGAGTGGAGGTAAAGCTGGTCGATTTTCTGCCTCGCACCATTGCCCGAATGCTATGATTGGTGCAGTTATGTCGGAGGGGACCAACGAGCTACTCTAGCATGCGGCCATCTTGGTCTCGAGCCAAACCAGTTTATTTATCCCCTTTTATTCGGGACATTGGCTTTTTCCTATTGATCCCCTTTTTCCTTTCTTTTTCCTCTAGATTGTAAGCTACCATGAGCCAGGCACTCTGCTATATAAATATGATGATAATATTAATAGTGAGTACAGGGAAAACAATAGGGTGTAGGTATTTGGAGAATAATAGGGAGGGTGATGATGTTCGTTAGATATTAGAGGTTAAGTAGGAGGGAGCAGAGATAGTAATGTAACTGTTATATCGTTCAGTATAACAAGACTTTTTTTCTACAATTTCAGAAATGGCAGCTGTGAAAAGGAAACCAAAATATATAATAAGACCAAGAAACCGGGCCGATACACCAGACCAGGTATCCCGAAGTATTATCTATTATCCTGTGTTCAGGTCCCACATCAAGACTAACAGTGATATAGAAAGGGTAGTAGATACATGGAATATCTCCCAGTGGGAGCAGTAACAGTGATATAGAAAAGGTAGTAGATACATGGAATAGCCTCCCAGTGGGAGCAGTAACAGTGATATAGAAAGGGTAGTAGATACATGTGTAGCGATGTGTTAAAGTTTACTGTGGCAGTACCCATTTTTGGCCACAAGATGGAGACTATCACGATTTAAGACCCTGGACACTTGAGCTACATATCCATGCATGCTTTGCGAAGAAACAGGAAGTGGGTGGGGTTGTGGAGAGCCTGTACATCCTGCACCTCGTGGAGAGCAGGGAGAACGCGCCAGAGAGCTGAGGAGAGCGGATGCACAGAGACACACACAGAAGGAGAGATCCAGAGCTAGGCCGGAGCGCAGACAGAGTGGATTGGGCCTCACAATCGGGCCACCCAGCCTTGCGGGAAAGAGACATCACCAGCTGTATTGCGAGTGCAGTGCTGAGGAGAGAAGACCCCTCGAGTAAGGAGTACCGCGGTCGATGGAAGCGGGGAGCAGGCGGTAAGCTGGTCGAGTTGCGGCTGACAGACGGAAGGCCAGACAACAGATCCGGTGGTCGGCGTCCCCAGTCAATATCGAGCGGAGAGACGTCCTGGTCAGCGGAACCTCAAGCTTGTGCTGGATGGGTGAGAGGCCCCAAGGCCGTGTGTAAATTTAAGCGTACACTGCTGTTTCCTTCTAAAACCCACAGGGCCCCAACTGACTAGTCGAAGACATCGTTAAAGTAAGCTCACTGGCCAGTAGAAAAGTACCCGGGTACCCTACATATATAAATATATATCACTTCAAGTTCTGGGACTTAACCTGTGCGGGACTCTGTTTTTCCTTGTGCAAAATCCATACAAGGGGGCAAAGAAAAAGCTACATTCTGAACTATTTTTTCCTTTTTTGTTCCCGCTGCGCGCTTATCGTAATACGAGAACTGTGTATTTTATTGTGTCCCGCTACGCGGATTTTCCTCGAATTTCGTATCTTTTAATTTTCTGCTCGGTCGGGGGTTTTTTCCGAAAATACGAAGCCCTCGTGTTTTCGTTTCTTTTGCCGCTGCGCGTTTATCGTGTTACGAAAGTACTGTAAATCTTCCTTTATAAACCGTGTTTTAAGAACTGAAAACCTTTTTAGTAAACCTTTTAAATTATAAAAACTGTTCAGCGTGTTGGAGTATATTTATTCCCTAGTGCGGGAGACTGACCGTGGTTCATTTTCAGCGGCTCCTCCGGGAGTGAGCGCTACACGTGGGGCTCGTTTCCGGGATTCAGTCTCTGGAAAAACCGCATCTAAAGGGTTAAATATGGATCCAGACACTGCTGCCGAATGGTGTGGGGAGCACAGTAGTCAGTTAGCATGTTGCATAGTCATGGATATTCCCGCAGACACTTGGCCGAAGATCAGATTCGCCAGGCGTGGCCACGCTAGCACCAGATCATCGGGGGTTAATCCTGGACATTAGGAAAAACCCAGATACCTCTCACACGCATGTTCTTCTTGAATGGATAAAAGGTATTCCAGCATGTTTTCAGGGCGCGAGCGTGAAGCTGACCGGTGAGGTGGAAGTCCAACTGATACAGCCAAGTACGCCACGTGGTGATCACGAGAATGTTCCCGATGTTACCCCAACTACAGGGTTCCCTCCTGCTACATTTTTCACCACTATGGGGAAACTGGTGGAAACACTAGCGAAAAACTCTACTGCGTCTCCAAATTACGGATATCGCAAGTTACGGTTTTATTCTGGTAAGGTTCCCGTGCCAACTGGAGAAGAGGACTTTGAGACCTGGATAGATCAGGCAGTGCAGGCAGTGGAAGAATGGGAAGTGGCTGACACCGTGAAGAGACAAAGGCTGATCGAGAGCCTAAGAGGTCCTGCTTCAGAGGTCATTCGAAATCTGAAAAGGGACAAGCCCGGCTGCACTGCTGCGGAGTATCTAGAAGCTTTACAGGAAAATTTCGGGGGAGTGGAGGATTGTGCCGAGCTTATTCACAAGTTCTCTCACACCTATCAAAAGGAAGGAGAAGAATTGTCCGCATATGTCTGGCGGCTGGATAAAATCATCCATCAGGTCATTCTTAAAAGAGGCATGGAACCGAGTCGTGCAAGCAAAGCGTTGCTGGATCAAGTTTTCAAAGGTGCACTCCCACTGGATCCCATAATGTTGAAGTTTCAGACTAGATACCAGAACACAAGGCTGACCTATTCCAAACTAATCAAAGCTATCCGAGAAGAAGAGGCCTTGATTCAGGCTAAAAAGGTTGCAAATGCTTCGCACACAGTTTTCACCGCAGAAGTAGGAACTCTCTCGGTAGCCGATGCAGCAAACATACAGACTGAAGTGCTGGCCTTAAAAACTCAGATGTTGCAAATGATGGAGTTAATGACGTCACTGTGGCTGAGGACCCCAGAACTGAAGGGGTTGTTGTAGCCTCGAACAGGGGGTCTCCAAGGGAACTGCAAGAAGGAAATATGCCCACACTCCCGAGGAAGAAATGTTTTGGCTGTGGGGAAATCGGCCATTTCAGGGCTCAGTGCCCACAAGGGAGGGTTGAAAAGAAACCGGTTGAAGAACTTCTAAAAGCTGTGGAGAAACTGTTGTCCGCCCTGCAGGCGGGAAACTCCAGAGGGTCCTGGTAAGGGAGCAAACCAGGGGCCCGAAGATTGAAACCCGCTCCAAAAATCAAGCCAGGACTAAGAGGGCGAGAGGGCCCAAAGTCCGACCAACTGCTGAGCCTGCCAGGACTGAAAGAGTCATTCCCTTAGCGTCCGGGTCTACGTCATGGGGAAGCAATGCACACCCAAAACCTGCACGGGCCAAGAAAAAGGCCAGGGTCCAGCAAACTGGGTCTAAGCGTCCGGATACCTCCACCAAGTTTCCTGACCAGCTGATAGGTCCTTCTCCGATTGTGCCAATCCAAGTGGAGGGAGTCTATACTAAAGCCCTGTTGGATTCAGGGGCCCAAGTGACCTTGATCTACCGAGATTTCTATGAGAAACACTTGAAACACATTCCTTTGCAAGAGCTGAAGGATTTGGAAATCTGGGGTATCGGCACTGAGAAACTCCCTTATGACGGGTATCTGCAAGTAAGGTTGGAGATCGGATCTGAAGTCATCGGACAGTCCGGAGGCTGTGACGCCTTGGCCATTGTGTGCCCCCGACCCTCGGGTGCAAACAGAAGTTCTCTGATAGTGGGGACGAATACGGACCTAGTGCGGCGTCTCCTGACCCCCATCGTAGTGGAAGAAGGGTCAACTCAAGGAGTGCACCCCATGTTACGATCGGTCTATCAGAGGATGGTTGAAGAACGGAAAGCACCTGCTGAGGTGGGAAGACTGTGGAGACTGGGTGGGACAGAGAAGGTCCTGCAAGCGGGAGAAGTAGCGAGCTTCCGGGTTTCAGTCAAGTTGAACGGATCGCAACCAGGTCCTTATGTGGTGCTGGGAACCGATGTCAGTCATGGGAGTGAAACCGGAGTCGAAGTAATTCCTGAAATAATCTCCACAAAAGCCTTGAAGAGAACACGTGGAAGAGTCTCGGTCAGTGTGTGCAATGTGACAGATTCTCCAGTGGTCCTTAAAGCACGAATGCCTATCGGGCAAGTAGAGTCTGTTACACCCCTCTCTACCGATTCAGGAGGGGGAGAAGAGAAAGAGATTCCAGATGAAAGGTTCTACCCCAAGGACGCTCCCATTTCACCTGAGTGGAAGAAACGTCTTCAGTCTCAAGTTCTGAAGTGGAAAGAATTATTTTCGAAAGATGAGTTCGATGTGTGGGCCTGGCTAAGAGTACGGAACACCGCATTCGGTTGCAAGAAGACAAGCCGTTTCGTGAAAGGTCAAGGCGAGTTCCGTTGGAGACTTGGATGATCTGCGAGAACAGCTAAATGAGTTGCAGAGAACCAATGTGATTCAAGAGTCCAGGAGCCCATATGCATCTCCAATAGTGCTGGTCCGGAAGAAGAATGGTTCTGTCCGCTTGTGCATAGACTATCGCACCCTGAACCGAAGAACCATCCCCGACCAATACGCCACTCCTCGGATTGAAGATGCCTTACAGTGTTTGTCTGGAGCAAAGTGGTTCAGTGTACTAGACCTTCGAAGCGGATATCATCAGATACCGATGCACCCTGAAGACAAAGAGAAAACTGCGTTCATTTGTCCACTGGGGTTCTTTGAGTTCAATAGAATGCCTCAAGGTCTGACGGGAGCTCCAGCCACGTTTCAACGGTTGATGGAGAAGACAGTCGGGGATATGAATCTAATCGAAGTGTTAGTGTACCTGGATGACATAATTGTGTTCGGGAAGACTCTGGAGGAGCATGAGCAACGTTTGGAGAAGGTCTTGAAGAGGCTCCATGAAGAGGGGTTGAAATTGTCTCTGGAGAAATGCCAGTTCTGTTTACCCTCAGTCACATATCTGGGACACGTAGTCTCGGCAGAAGGTGTTTCGACAGATCCTCGAAAGTTGGAGGCCGTCGCTTCTTGGCCTAGACCTCGAAACGTCACTGAACTTAGATCTTTCTTGGGATTCTGCTCATACTATCGAAGATTTCTGGGAGGATTTGCGAAGATAGCTCAGCCGCTGAACAAACTCCTACAGAAAGAAACCACCGAAGAAGGCTGTAAGGTCTCTGACCGAAGCCCCTCCGCTCCAGGACCAAGGAAAGCTAAAGAGTCCATACAAGGTGAATGGACTAGTCAATGTGAAGGTGCGTTTGTGAAGCTGAAAGAGAATCTAACCCGAGCTCCTGTTCTGGCCTATGCGGACCCTCACAAGCCGTATGAATTACATGTGGATGCCAGCCGAGAAGGTCTGGGAGGAGTCCTATATCAGGAGTATGATGGATTGCTGAGGCCTGTGGCGTATGTGAGCCGGAGCCTTGCGCCTTCTGAGAAGAACTATCCTACTCACAAACTGGAGTTCCTAGCCTTGAAGTGGGCAGTGGTGGACAAGTTGAAGGACTATCTGTATGGAGCTGAGTTCGTGATCAAGACGGATAATAATCCTCTCACCTATATTCTTACTACTGCGAAACTGGACGCAACGGGACATCGGTGGTTGGCCGCTCTGTCAGGGTTTCGGTTCAGCTTGAAGTATCGCCCTGGGGTGAACAATCGAGATGCTGATGCTCTGTCGAGAAGACCCTACACTACAGAATGGACTCAGGTAACTCCAGACGGGGTGCAAGCTTTGTGTCAAGGAACAGAACGCCGGGTCAAGGGAGGAGTTGAAGCGGAGGCCATAGGAGTCATGGCCGCGGCTGTTCCTGAGTTCTACTGTAACCCTACGCAATTGAGGGATGAAAATCTACCTACCTTTTCCAAGCAGGATTTGAAAGCGGATCAAGCTAGAGACCCTTTGATTGCATTGACCATAAAGGCCCTGACTACAAACCAGCGAGAGATTCTGTTAACCAATTCCCCGGATGGAGCCAGATTGGTTTACAAAGAGTGGGAGCGGTTGAAGATGTTGGATGGGGTGGTCTACCGAAGGGGCCCCTCGACCAATTCCGAAGAGATTCAACAGTTATTTCTCCCCACCAAACACAGGGAGAGTGTGTTGCGATCACTACATGATGAGCATGGACATTTGGGTGCTGAGAGAACTTTTAAATTGGTGCGAGATAGGTTTTATTGGCCTTGCATGAGGGCTGAAGTTGAGAGTTACTGCCATTCCTGTCTGAGGTGCATTCAGAGGAAAACTCTACCAACCCGAGCTGCTCCGATGAGCCATCTACAGAGTCAGGGACCCATGGATTTGGTGTGCATTGACTTCCTGTGCTTAGAGCCGGATGCTAGTGGGCAAGGGAACATTCTGATAGTGACTGATCACTTTACCCGTTATGCCCAAGCTTTTTCTACAAAAGACCAACGCGCTCCGACAGTGGCGAAGGTGCTGATGGAAAAGTTCTTTGTTCATTACGGCCTGCCAAGAAGAATACACTCTGATCAGGGAAGAGACTTTGAAAGTAGATTGGTCGGGCAATTGCTGGAGTTGTTGGGAATTCAAAAGACTCGAACTACGCCATACCACCCTCAAGGTGATGCTCAGCCTGAAAGGTTTAATCGCACGCTGTTAAACATGCTGGGGACCTTGTCTAATGTGGAGAAGCAGAGTTGGAGTCGTCACATAGCTACTCTGGTGCATGCATATAACAGTACGGAGAGTGATGCCACTGGATATTCACCGTACCGTCTTATGTTCGGAAGAGAAGCTCGACTGCCGGTTGATTTGGCATTTGGGTTATCTCTAGACCAGACGTCGGTAGCTTCTCATAGAAACTATGTGGATAGACTTCGGAAGAATCTGGCTTCTGCGTTTGAACAGGCCCGGTTGACTTCAGGTAACAGGGAGCAAAGGAACAAGAAGAACTATGATCTGAAAGTTCGAATACAAGATCTACAACCCGGTGATAGGGTCCTGTTGAAGAATTTGGGTGTTGCTGCAAGACACAAGTTGGCGGATAGATGGAGTTCCCAGGTTTACATTGTCTGCAAGCAATTGCCGGGTCTGCCGGTGTATCAAATCCGCCCAGATGGAAAGGCTGGGCCTCTTAAGAACTGGCACCGAAATCATTTGTTACCTTTGAGAGAGGCTGTGAGGATACCAGTTGGGGATGAACTCCCTCCGCCGAATCTGCCTGTTCCACGTTTACCCCCTGTTACTCGGTCTCAACAGACTCGGGTAGTTGACCCTCCGCCGAATCCGCCTGTTCCATGTTTACCTCCTGTTACTCGGTCTCAACAGACTCGGGTTGTTGAAGAGAGCGAAAGAGACAGCGAGGAAGAAAGTTTTTGTCTGGACTGGATACGTTCACCGGAGCCTGAAGAGATTACCTCAGTTCCTGAACGATGGG
Organism: Leptobrachium leishanense; assembly: GCA_009667805.1. NCBI lineage: Eukaryota > Metazoa > Chordata > Amphibia > Anura > Megophryidae > Leptobrachium > Leptobrachium leishanense. Next base: position 147,624,023 of record CM019071.1, read on the forward strand.
AGAGTAATTTGAGGCCTGAGGCTCCTGAATTCTTGTTGGAAGTCCCTGAGACTGTTGATATCCCTGAGCCGCTTGAATTTCAGTGGGAAGCCCCTGAGGCTGTGGGGATCCCGATAGCTCCGGAAGCTTATTCAGGTGATTACGGTTCTATGCCTTCACTGGAGGGATCATACTCTGAAGAAACGTCTGCTCCAGTGATAGAAAGAGAAATTGAGCCAACGCCCATAGTACTTCCACCTGAAGAGGAACGGAGGGAGCCTGAACAAAAACGCTCTATTCGGCCGCCCCAGCGACTTACTTATGACTCACCTGGACATAGCACTGAAGAGGCCATCACCACTGTGCAGAGATTGCCCGAAGTGTCTGCTATGTTAGCTGAGGTAGCCCAGACCATGAGTCAGCTTGAGGAAGTGTTTCTAACCCACTGCATGTATGCTGCTGAACCTGTATATACCGTATAAACTGTGTGCAAATTGTAAAAGGATAATGTAACTGTTGTACCTCCTTGGAGAGACCCAAGAGTTCTAGGAGGGGGAGAGTGTAGCGATGTGTTAAAGTTTACTGTGGCAGTACCCATTTTTGGCCACAAGATGGAGACTATCACGATTTAAGACCCTGGACACTTGAACTACATATCCATGCATGCTTTGCGAAGAAACAGGAAGTGGGTGGGGTTGTGGAGAGCCTGTACATCCTGCACCTCGTGGAGAGCAGGGAGAACGCGCCAGAGAGCTGAGGAGAGCGGATGCACAGAGACACACACAGAAGGAGAGATCCAGAGCTAGGCCGGAGCGCAGACAGAGTGGATTGGGCCTCACAATCGGGCCACCCAGCCTTGCGGGAAAGAGACATCACCAGCTGTATTGCGAGTGCAGTGCTGAGGAGAGAAGACCCCTCGAGTAAGGAGTACCGCGGTCGATGGAAGCGGGGAGCAGGCGGTAAGCTGGTCGAGTTGCGGCTGACAGACGGAAGGCCAGACAACAGATCCGGTGGTCGGCGTCCCCAGTCAATATCGAGCGGAGAGACGTCCTGGGTCAGCGGAACCTCAAGCTTGTGCTGGATGGGTGAGAGGCCCCCAAGGCCGTGTGTAAATTTAAGCGTACACTGCTGTTTCCTTCTAAAACCCACAGGGCCCCAACTGACTAGTCGAAGACATCGTTAAAGTAAGCTCACTGGCCAGTAGAAAAGTACCCGGGTACCCTACATATATAAATATATATCACTTCAAGTTCTGGGACTTAACCTGTGCGGGACTCTGTTTTTCCTTGTGCAAAATCCATACAAGGGGGCAAAGAAAAAGCTACATTCTGAACTATTTTTTTCCTTTTTTGTTCCCGCTGCGCGCTTATTGTAATACGAGAACTGTGTATTTTATTGTGTCCCGCTACGCGGATTTTCCTCGAATTTCGTATCTTTTAATTTTCTGCTCGGTCGGGGGTTTTTTCCGAAAATACGAAGCCCTCGTGTTTTCGTTTCTTTTGCCGCTGCGCGTTTATCGTGTTACGAAAGTACTGTAAATCTTCCTTTATAAACCGTGTTTTAAGAACTGAAAACCTTTTTAGTAAACCTTTTAAATTATAAAACTGTTCAGCGTGTTGGAGTATATTTATTCCCTAGTGCGGGGAGACTGACCCGTGGTTCATTTTCAGCGGCTCCTCCGGGAGTGAGCGCTACACATGGAATAGCCTCCCAGTGGGGGCAGTAACAGTGATATAGAAAGGGTAGTAGATACATGGAATAGCCTCCCAGTGGGGGCAGTAACAGTGATATAGAAAGGGTAGTAGATACATGGAATAGCCTCCCAGTGGGGGCAGTAACAGTGATATAGAAAGGGTAGTAGATACATGGAATAGCCTCACAGTGGGAGCAGTAACAGTGATATAGAAAGGGTAGTAGATACATGGAATAGCCTCCCAGTGGGGGCAGTAACAGTGATATAGAAAGGGTAGTAGATACATGGAATAGCCTCCCAGTGGGGGCAGTAACAGTGATATAGAAAGGGTAGGAGATACTGCTCCCACTGGGAGGCTATTCCATGTATCTCCTACCCTTTCTATATCACTGTTACTGCCCCCACTGGGAGGCTATTCCATGTAACAGTGATATAGAAAGGGTAGTAGATACATGGAATAACCTCCCAGTGGGGGCAGTAACAGTGATATAGAAAGGGTAGTAGATACTGCTCCCACTGGGAGGCTATTCCATCTAACAGTAATATAGAAAGGGTAATAGATACATGGAATATCCTCCCAGTGGGGCCAGTAACAGTGATATAGAAAGGGTAGTAGATACATGGAATAGCCTCCCGGTGGGGGACAGTAACAGTGATATATGTATAAATGAGACTGATTCTGTAAATATTGTCTCTGACTCCAGCTGCAGGGTTTTATAAATTTATTAAGAGATCATCTTATAACAGGTTCTGATCTACAGTTCTGCTAACTAGTCTATGTCCATGTGACTCCTCCCTTACATCCTGCTGAGCTCCAGTGTAACACATATATCCCTCCCCCTGGTTACAAACACTCTCCTTCCTGGTTCCACACATATTGATACATCTTTCCCTTTTTGGGAAAATGGAAGTTGTTTCCTTTAGCTCAAGTCTAGGAGGTAGATGGATCGTGAAACGGATTCTTGTAGTGGGTCACATGTTAGTCCACATAATCATTTAGATATGCTGGTTTTAGGATGGATCTCCCGCTTCTAGTCTGGGTGTTTCTGTATCCTTGTGGTTGTTCTCGTAGAACATTGGTGTCATCCCCTCTTTCTGTGTCTGATATTTCACAGTGTGGTTCTTCCTGATCTTCTTCTGGGGTATTTGCTATTGATGGCTGGTTTGTCTCGTCCGTGTCATATTCCTCTTGATTGCTACTTTGGGTCCTTATTTGAGGCCTGTATCGTCCAGTGCCTCTCAGGTGCCTCCTATTTCTTCTCAGAACTTGTCCTGACTCTGTTACAACTTCATAGGACCTGATTCCAGCAGGGGCTCTTAGGCAAGCTTTCCGCCACTCTTTTCCCTGGTTAATTGGTGGTTGTACCCACACCTGTTCGCCAACATTTAGAGGCCGCAGGTCTTTGGCTCCCCTATTATATTGAGCGGCTTGCAATGCACGTTGTTTTGTGCATAGAATTTGGTGCCTGTCATTCATTCCGTGATCCTTCATTAACAGACTTCCTCTCATGGGAAGTAACGATTTGGTCCTTCGACCCATCAGTCTTTGAGCAGGACTGCACTCCAGACCTTGCGTTGGTGTGTTGCGATGATCCAATAATGCTAGGTAGGGATCATTACCAGAGGACACAGCCTTTTGCAGGAGTCTCTTGGCCGTTTTTACTGCCGACTCTACCTTCCCATTGCTTTGGGGGTATCCTGGTGATGAGGTAATGTGGTCAAAGTCCCAATTCATACTGAATTCTTTAAACTCCATCGAAATAAACTGGGGTCCATTATCTGAACATACCGTGTCTGGGATTCCATATCTGGCAAAATGAGCCTTCAATTTTCTTATCACTGTTGTTGATCTTGTATCCTGAATCTGGTCTATCTCCCAGAAGTTAGAGTCATAGTCCACCGTTATTAAATACTCGTGTCCGTGGAATGTGAACAAATCAGTACCGATCTTTTCCCATGGTCTAGTTGGGATCTCATGAGGCATCAAGGTCTCCTTTTGTTGTTTAGTATCAAATGACCGGCAAATGTCACATTGGTCAATGTACTCTTTCAACTGCGCATTCATTCCTGGCCAGTAAACAGATTCCCTGGCTCTACGTAGACATCCTTCCACGCCGAAATGTGAAGAATGGATCCGAGACATAATGTCAGATCGAAGTTCAGATGGTATAACAACTCGCTCGCCTTTGAATAGTACACCATCCTGTACACTCAGTTCATCACGTATGTGGTAAAATGGTGAAGCCTCTAGAGGTACCAGTTCCTTTGCATGAGGCCATCCCTCAAAACAATGTGCTTCACTGCTTGTAAAGTCTTGTCTTTATCGGTGCTTTTTTGTATAGCGTCAAGTCTCCTGTTTGAGATGGGTAGATATTGGAGCATGTTTACCGTTTCAATCTGGTGCTCCACTGAGCCCTCCACGGAACCCTCGTCCAGATAAGCCCTACTCAATGTGTCTGCCACTGCCAGAGACTTTCCTGGGCAGTATCTGATACATGCATCGTACATTTGAAGACGTAACATCATACGCTGAAGACGTCGGGGTGCTTTAAGTAAAGGTTTCTTCATAATGCTTTCAAGGGGCTTATGGTCGGACTGTACAGCTACTGTTTGTCCAAATGTGAATTGATGAAATTTTTCCATGCCAAAGAGGACTGCTAACAACTCCTTCTCAATCTGGGCATAACCTTGCTCTGTCTCCGTCAATGCTCTGCTTGTAAAAGCTAACGGTTGCTTACTCTGCATCAGTGCTGCTCCCAGACCTCTCTCTGACGCATCGCATTGTAGTTCCAATAGTTCTTCTGGGTTATAATACTTGAGTACTGGCGCACAACTGATTTTTGATTTGATCTGCTGAAATGCCCCTTCCTGCACTTCAGTCCACTCCCACACTGCATCCTTCTGGGTTAGTTGGCGCAGAGGTTCACCTGCATCTGATATGTTCTCACAAAACCTTGAAAGATAGTTCACCATCCCCAAAAATCTCTGTACTCCTTTAACGTCTGTGGGTCTGGGCATTTCAGTAATGGCTTTTACTTTGCTGGGGTCTGCTTGAAGTCCCTGGGCTGACAATAAGTGACCAATATAAGGTACTTCAGTTTTTCTTAACTGGAATTTCTCTGGATTTAGTTTGAGCTGTCGTTCTCTGCAACGATCTAGTAACTTCCTCAGCTTCTGATCGTGATCTTTAATGGCTTCCACATCAGTTTCTCCTTCTCCTACAATCAGGATATCATCTGCAATAACCCTGATACCTGGTAGCCCTTCCAGTGCATGATTTAGTTTTCTCTGAAAAACCTCTGGGGCAGGACTAATACCCATAGGCATCCTAACCCACCGATATCGGCCAAAAGGAGTAGAAAAAGTGGTTAAGTAGCTGGAGTCTTCCTCTAATTCGATATGCCAAAATCCACTCTTTACATCACACACTGAAAAAATTCTTGCCCTTGCTAGATCAGGAAGTATGTCATCAAGTGTAGGCAAAGGATAGTGGCTCCTTTTCAAAGCTTTATTTAGAGGCTTAGGGTCAATGCAAATCCTTAACTTCCCTGATGGTTTCTTCACTATCACCATACTACTAATCCAGTCTGTGCTTCTCTCTACAGGGGTGATAATCCCCTGTTTTTCTAAACTGGCGAGCTCCTCTTGAAGGGGTTTGAGTAATGATACAGGAACTTTTCGTTTTGGAAGTCTAACAGGCTGTACAAGAGCATCCACTTCCAATTTCAATTTTCCCTCTAGACAGCCCACTCCTTGAAAAATATCAGCATACTCCTTGTTGATGGTTGACCAGCCCCACATAGCGCTATCTGACTGTTTGCTGTCTTGTTCCACAGTTAGGATATTTTGGTGCTGCACCGAGATCAGATCCATGGCTTGGATAGCTCTACTTCCTAGTATAGGATGACACAGCTCTGAGTCAATGACAACAAATTCAGCCTGATATAACTTTTGATTGCATGGGTTCCTTATTTTGAGCTTACATATCCCTACTGGTGTCAGTGTACTCTTATTGTACATCCTTAGTATCTTATCACAGGGTAGAATTGTAGATTGGTCTTTCACCATCCTTGCTGGTAGGACATTGCAGTCCGCCCCACAATCCATTTGGAATCTCACAGCTTGCTGGTCGATGAGCATGGTAGCAAACAAAGCTGATGAAAATTTGCTCGTAGATTTCTTCAGTGCACAAATCTGAAAAGCTGGTTCCAAAGTCAGACCCAGAATGTCTTCGTATTCCTCTGAATCCGCTGTTTCCTTATATACAGCTTGTACTGCCGGCTTCCTTTGTTGGTGCAGACTGGCACGGCACTGGTTAATGAAATGATTGGCCTTACCGCACCCCTTACATTGCTTTCCAAATGCTGGGCATTTCTCTTTCAGTTTCTCGTGACGCTTACCACAATATATGCACTGTATTATCTTATGTGGAGTCTCTGCCATTCTGCTCGGACTCTTCCTAAGAGTGTAGCTTGTTTCCATTCCATGGACTGACACTGCACCGGTGCTGGACCTCTCCAGGAGCTTCACCCTCTCTGTAGACAGTTCAGCAGCTCTGCCGATTTGTAGACATTTATCAAGTGTTAAGTCCACTTCTCTCAGTAAACGTTCCCTGAGGTTAGAATCTCTTGTGCCACATATAATTCTGTCCCTTATTAAAGAGTCTCTGATATTACCAAAATTGCAGGTGGCTGCCAGTGTACGCAGCTCTGTGACATATGCGTCTATGCCGTCTTCTTCCCTCTGACTCCATGAAAAAAAATTATATCTTTCCAGTCTCATTTTGTTTTGGCTCCCAATAATCATCAAATGCTTTCATTAGGACAGTCAGTGAGGGAGCTGCCACTCCTGGGAGAAGGGTGTCTTTAACCTCTCTGCCTTTATCCCCAATCAAGTACAGGAACAGCTTTACCTTCATCTCTTCTGGTTTATCAACCAGGACCAGGTCTGTGTATAGAAGCATTTCTTCTTTCCATCTCTTCCATGCCTGAGACAGATTTCTTGCCTGAAAATCCAGGAGACTGGGTGCTTTTAAACCTTCCATATCTGCTTTTGGAGTAGTTTTCAAATTAGATCCGCTGCCACCATGTATAAATGAGACTGATTCTGTAAATATTGTCTCTGACTCCAGCTGCAGGGTTTTATAAATTTATTAAGAGATCATCTTATAACAGGTTCTGATCTACAGTTCTGCTAACTAGTCTATGTCCATGTGACTCCTCCCTTACATCCTGCTGAGCTCCAGTGTAACACATATATCCCTCCCCCTGGTTACAAACACTCTCCTTCCTGGTTCCACACATATTGATACAATATAGAAAGGGTAGTAGATACAGGGAATAGCCTCCCAGTGGGGCCAGTAACAGTGATAAAGAAAAGGTAGTAGATACATGGAATAGCCTCCCAGTGGGAGCAGTAACAGTGATATAGAAAGGGTAGTAGATACATGGAATAGCCTCCCAGTGGGGGCAGTAACAGTGATATAGAAAAGGTAGTAGATACATGGAATAGCCTCCCAGTGGGATCAGTAACAGTGATATAGAAAAGGTAGTAGATACTGCCCCCACTGGGAGGCTATTCCATGTATCTACTACCTTTTCTATATCACAGTTACTGATCCCACTGGGAGGCTATTCCATGTATCTACTACCTTTTCTATATCACTGTTACTGCCCCCACTGGGAGGCTATTCCATGTAACAGTGATATAGAAAAGGTAGTAGATACATGGAATAGCCTCCCAGTGGGATCAGTAACAGTGATATAGAAAAGGTAGTAGATACATGGAATATCATCCCAGTGGGAGCAGTAACAGTGATATAGAAAGGGTAGTAGATACATGGAATATCATCCCAGTGGGAGCAGTAACAGTGCTATAGAAAGGGTAGTAGATACATGGAATAGCCTCCCAGTGGGAGCAGTAACAGTGATATAGAAAGGGTAGTAGATACATGGAATAGCCTCCCAGTGGGGGCAGTAACAGTGATATAGAAAAGGTAGTAGATACATGGAATAGCCTCCCAGTGGGATCAGTAACAGTGATATAGAAAAGGTAGTAGATACATGGAATAGCCTCCCAGTGGGAGCAGTAACAGTGATATAGAAAAGGTAGTAGATACATGGAATAGCCTCCCAGTGGGAGCAGTAACAGTGATATAGAAAGGGTAGTAGATACATGGAATAGCCTCCCAGTGGAGCAGTAACAGTGATATAGAAAGGGTAGTAGATACATGGAATAGCCTCCCAGTGGGAGCAGTAACAGTGATATAGAAAGGGTAGTAGATACATGGAATAGCCTCCCAGTGGGGGCAGTAACAGTGATATAGAAAGGGTAGTAGATACATGGAATAGCCTCCCAGTGGGGGCAGTAACAGTGATATAGAAAGGGTAGTAGATACATGGAATAACCTCCCAGTGGGGGCAGTAACAGTGATATAGAAAGGGTAGTAGATACATGTAATAGCCTCCCAGTGGGGGCAGTAACAGTGATATAGAAAGGGTAGTAGATACATGGAATATCCTCCCAGTGGGATCAGTAACAGTGATATAGAAAGGGTAGTAGATACATGGAATAGCCTCCCAGTGGGGGCAGTAACAGTGATATTGAAATGCATGATGGGTTGCAGATCGGTTTAATGCTGTACGACGCAATATGTTAATAACGCCTCTGTCTCTGTCTCTCTAAGACAATGGAATTGGAGCTGAACTCACAGTGATTGACGAAGATTATTTAGAAATTACTGTAAAGGCACGACCTGTCAGTGGCCTGGCTCCGCCTGATCCCTCGCTGTATCTATTCGGTAAGTAAATCCCCCACCACAGGATTTAATTCAACCATTAATGATCGTGGGACCTGAGAATTATTTTCCTGCCCTTTATCCCCCTGATTTGTCCTTTACAGCACATTGGGGTACAGGTAGCTCTGTGATATTTGGGAGATCTTTGCCTCTGGATATTAAAGTGCAATTTAATGCAATAGTCTCAGTTTGTAGCAATGATGCATAATCTGATTTGAGACAAAGGAAGAAAGAAAACACACATACGGTGCAGTAATTATTCTACAATACAATGTTACTAAGAGGCAATTCAATCCACTCACATATGGAGCCACGATTATGCTCTTAAAATGACGCCCTTGGGCTTGTTAGTGGGTAACCCAGGACAAAACCCCCCCTGCAAATCCCCAGGATTCATTTTAATTTAATAAGGTACAGCAAGATACCCCAGAGGAAAAATAATAATGATACATAGCGTAACACTGTGTCTAAACAAAATGTCACTGACATTCCGGTGCTCTCTCGTTCCCTGCACTTTGGGGAATCAAATTTTCCGACTCTGCGGTGAATTCAGCACTCACCACAGGGTCCTCGAGTGGTGGGAATGGCCCTGAAAATCCACCGCAAAACCGCCGAAAGCCCCCAAAAAAACCCCACCGGATACGACTAGAAGTATCAGATCACTCGAACCGCCACACAAAACACGCCGAACAAATCTGGAAAAAGCCAATGAGCCACCGAACACAGTAGTAGAGTAGCTCTCGGAAAAAGCTGACAAGCTGAATAAAGAGACTTTTTGCTGCAGAATAAAATGATAAACGGTTTATTAGATATTGGATTAAAACGGGGATTTTTTTACATTGAAACCTATGGGATTCGCCTGATTAAACCTGTCGAATGAAACCACTGAACATCAGGGCAATTCACCAACATTTCTCTGCTGTTCAATGTGAATAGATTAACCATTGCTTCTCTATGGGGGATTTCACTGCTGCCAAACAGCACCATATTTCACTGTCGCCGAACAGACACCGTATTTGCAAGCAATTCAGCAATATTTGGCAAACTGCCTGCTCTCTGAATAGCCACAAAATTGTTTGGCGCAATTTTTGGAGCCAAATCATCTCTCTTTGAATAACCCCTAATCATTTCAGCCTTGTTAAGCCTCATCAGGAGGGAATAGCTGACACCCCTCTAGACACCTCAGCAAAGGATCCACATCTTCTGAATTACCCTGTATAATTGTGGATTATTCCAGCCTTGGTGTTAGAATAATCTTAATTTTAATAAAGACAGGAGGCGAATATTTTGCATTCTCTTTTCTTTACTAAAACATCAGCAGCAAGGAAAGTTTACATAGCAACAGCAGTAACCAATCAACAACAAGAGTGTAGTAAGTCCTTAGCCACGCCCTCTTTTCTTGTATGTCGAACGAGCAGGAGAGACGTGACGTAGAAATTCCAGAAATCCAAGAAGTAGGAAGAACCCGGAAACTGAAGAGGTGAAAGCCAAGACTAGGTAGGAGTCAACGAGATGGTCAGTCGCAGAACTGGAAGCCAACGGGCGTCCGAAACGATGGGAGACCAACAGGGCCGCAGAAGCAAATCAAGCTACGGAGAAAGCAGAGGATACGTGAAAGTACCATGTGATGGAGGCTTGCCAATCAACAGTTAACTAACTGACCAGTCAAAGTGAAGAATTATCAATAGTTAAATCAATTATGAGACAGTAGCCGTAGGCTAGGCCAATGAGACAGGCAAACCCTACTAAGGGGAATGAAAAATAGTTAGACAATAATGGACAAAAGTCGAAGAAGTGTAGATACGTAAATTACATCCTTTATTCAAAATTTATTTATTTTTTATAATTATTATTATAATTATTTTTTTTTATTTTTTTTATTTTTTTATTATTTTTTTATTTATTTATATATTATTATTATTTTTTTTTTATTTTTTTTTAATCGAATATAGCAGTAAATCCGGTACAATGTGAGCAATCCCGGGTATGGGCGGGCGGGAAAAATATTCGCCTCCTGTCTTTATTAAAATTAAGATTATTCTAACACCAAGGCTGGAATAATCCACAATTTTATATCAAGTCAGGAGGCTTCATATTTTGCAGTTTTAAAGCTGCACCAGAGCCCCAGATGCATGAGAACGAGGGCGAAAATAAAAGGTACGAAAGGTGACCGCCCTAGAACGATCAGCAGCCGCTAGTATGTCGGACAGGGAGCCGCCGGCGACCGCAACAGAAGAAGCCACTGCACCCCGCACGGAGTGAGCGCTGAAGTGAGGAGCAACATCCGCTAGGGAGAGCAGCCAGGGGACCCCTCTAGAAAGTGTAGGCGAGGAAACAGGATTGTAAGTGGAAACATAGGAGACCAAGAGCTGGCCAACCGGAGGGGAGCGCAAAGAGCCTAAGTGGGAGAGGTAGTTCGTAACGCACCTAGCGACACATAGGGTAGAAAACCTTAGAAAAAGGGGTTTTTGTACATCTAGTAAGCGTGAAAAACGACTCCCTTAGGAGAGAAAACCATAGCGTGCGCATCGAAGGCTCTAGCATCCAAAACACGTCTAAAGGACCCCAAACACAAAATGATGGTTAGAATACATCAAGAGCTGACGCAGGAACAGTGAGTAGTATCTGGCCAGTTACGCAGGAACTCCAAAACAAGCGCCACATCCCAAAAGTGAGTATATTATTTGGGGCCGGCGGGCGGGCGAGCGAGCCTAACGCCCTTGAGGAGACAACACACAGAAACGCCACCCAGGGGAGCGTGAGCCACCGAGATGGTCGAGCGGAACCAGGTGATGATAGGACTTGCCGGCCGTGGAAAGGCTTGCCAACAAATTAGAGGGGCTGTAGCAGGATCAGGCACACACCAACCACACCAAATTTCCCCAGGCGTAACATTTTTGCGTGCCAGAAGTCCAGGATTCCCATAATAGGGAGCGAGCCGCAGCTGATAAGCCTGGTAGCATGCAGGGTCCCCGGAAATTGTCCAAGCCACCAGTGGAAGATTGCCCTCCAATACCACTGGATTAGGGTTGCCTTGAGGGTCCAGAAGAATGGATGGAAAAGGACAGCAGCAGCGGGCAGGAGTAGACAAGGGAGTTGTAGCGTCAGTGGCAACCAGCTCTGTGCATCCCATAGAGGCGTGAGTAGAAGTCGAAACCATCCATCTGCGGACTTCTTGAAGCGTGCACGTGAGCATCGTGAACGGGGAAACAGTGTAGGCTCCTCGATGGGGCCATGGTGGGAGGAAAGCATCCACCGCTGCCGCCTGCAGGTCCGTAAGCCAACTGAAGCCGGTCTGCATCTGGTGGGTCAAGCGGGAAGTAAACAGGTTGACCCAAAGGAGTAAAGGGCAGATGATCTGAAGCGGCTGTTCTTCTGGCGTCCATGCCCCACCCGTGGATACAGGTCCGCAAGTCGCTCCCCAACCCGACTGGCTGGCGTCCGATTCCGATACGAAGTCCGGTAGAGAGCCAAAAATGGCCCACCCATTCCAGGCTTCCATGAGGCGCAGCCACCACAGGAGTTCCACTCGAGCCTCAGGAGTGATAGGGACCAGCTGGTCGTAGGAGGGATTGAGACTGAGGCACGTGGTTTTCTGACGTTGCATCGCCCGATAATGCAGTGGGCCAGGGAGAAGGGTGACGACTTGGGCTGGGCGACAAGCTGACTTGTCCATGTTGGTAATGAACCAGAGGTCTTACAGGAGAGTAAGCACTAGGGCCGTGTGATGGGAAAACAGGACCGGATCTTGAGCCAGTACGAAGATATTGTCCAGGTATATGAGAGACCTGATGCCCTGTGAATATATGAAGGCCATGGCCAGTAAGAGGAGCTTCATTGAAGCACCATGGTGCGGAGCTGAGGCCAAAAGGTAGGCAGGTGAACTGTCGGTGGTGCAGGATGGATAGGAGACCCCTGAGTAGATGTGTGCTCTCCATTGTGAAGTGTCGATAGGACAAGAAGGGATTGAAGACTATCCGGTTTAAGACCGGGCGAAGGTCCCCAGACTTCTTGTGTACCAGAACACATTGTATGGGGAAAACAGACTGGAAGGGAACCTGGGAAAAGTCTATCAAGAAACCAGATACGATTCGTAGGACCCAAGAGTCGGAAGGTTGGTATAGATGTTAACCTTATGATTCGATTCTTTTAAGAAGAGGTCCCCAAAAAAACAACCCCTTGGCCGCAGGACCCAATTCTTTGGAGCACATACTTGTTAAATTAGCGTCAAAGCGAAAAAGCGCCTCATTGCGGCGTGCAGAAGAGATGCTGACATTGGCGTTACCTAAAGACAGAGGGCACGCTGTGCCCATTCACGGACCATTGCAGGGCCGAGCAGGGTAGGCATAAGGCTATCCTAAACAAAAGATAAATCCAGGTAAAGTATCCATGTAATTGGGCAGACTAGATGGGCCGAAAGGTTCTTATCTGCCGACAGTTTCTATGTTTCCAGAAGGTAGTGCTTCGTCCACCGTGACGAGCGGGCCTGAAACCTCCAGCATTTGTCCTGGGCGATGCGGAAGCCCTGTTCGACTTCGACAAGGATCCCTGCCAACCTTGCCCAGAAAGGAGACGAAATCCACGTCAAACTCTGGCGTAAGAGATACCTTGTCAGGCAGCGTCGGGCAAGGGCATCCTGCTCACAGATGCGCCCTGGAAATTTTAACTAAGAGACCGCGTAGCCAGAAGAGCAGAAACTCCGCTGTGTGGTCAGGCGGGAGCCAGGCCGAAGACCTGGGGTGGGTGGTAGTGCCTGGATCAAAAAAGGAGGGGGGGGCTCCTCTAGCGTCGAGGAGTGGCGCCGGGGTATCCGAGGACACCAAGGAGCGAGGCGGTGTTGGAGCGGTAGAGAAGGGCACGATCGCTAAGCTATCAGAACGGGGCTCACCCGTCGAGCTTGCAGTAGTCGGTGGATCACCGGTGGTATTGGCTCCGTCCTCCTCGGGTAGTGAGCCTGGTAAATATCCATGTCATAATCATCGTCCCCTTCTTTGGGGACAGAAGTGCGGGAGGAGTTTGTAGCAGGGCCCTTACCCTAGCCAGCGGACTCAGATTAACCCTTCCAGAGTATTTTACGAGATGGCACGGCAGCCTCAGAATGAACCGAATGGGAGCCCTCAGAATGGGCCGGTGACTGGGCCCTAGAAAGGACCGGAGGTTCTGGCTGGGGAAGCGGGGGCATGGCTGCCAAAGCTATGGGCAGTGTTTCTGAAATGGCAGCTAAAAGCCAGGCCGAAAGCTCCTCTGGATTGGTGGGGAGCTGAGGAGGATCCATGGAAAACAGAATAACGGGACTCACCTGTTGAGGTAATATATATATATTAAAATTTATAGGGATATATATCAGGGCTCACCCGATGTTTAGTGTGGCCAAACAGAAAAATCCTGTACTAGCCGTCATGAAGGTAATAATATATTCATTATAAATTAATGTGTTGTGGCTCACCCGATGCCTTTGTGGGACAGACAGATCCCGCCAGAATAATAATATACTTATATATATATATATATAAGCTTATCAGGGCTCACCTGATGCCATCGTGGGACAGATATCCCGCCTGATAAAATAATATATTTGTTTATATATATAAGCTTAGCAGGGCTCACCCGATGCCTTCATGGGACAGATATCCCGTCAGAAAATTTTATTTATATATATATATATATATATATATATATTTACTTATCGGGGCTCACCCGATGCATTCGTGGGACAGATATCCTGTCAGAAAATTTTATTTATATATATCTATATCTATCTATCGGGGCTCACCCGATGCCTTCATGGGACAGATCCCACCAGAAGAAATAATATTTATTTGTATATATATAGTATAAGCGTATCGGGGCTTACCCGATGTTTACGTTGGGCAGACAGAAATCCCACCAAAAATAATAATTTATTTATATAAATAGAAGCGGAGGCCGTTTAACATGTAAGTGCTGACCTGCTAGTTTGCATCGGGACGCGAAGACGCGATGTCCCGAATGGCGGCAATTGCTGGTTAGAACTAAGATGGCCACCGGAGTGCGCACGGACGAACGCCATACTATCCTGAGGAGAAAGTTTAGTCGCGCACTCGCGGGAAGGCGGCGGGCGCCGCGCAAAACACAAAGAAAGGGGGGATAAAGAACCTTAAGGAGAAGAAAGAGCTGTTAAAACAAAGTAAAGTACGATGGGGCGCCGCAAGTCGCGCAACGCGAGCAAAGCGCACCTGCAGGCGGGAGAGTGCCCACACAGCAGGGAGGAAACCTAGGAAAAAAACAATCAGGTGCACAGTACATATAATAAATCTGAGTATAAAATTACATAATAAACCTAACAGTGACAAATTACACCTAAATTAAAGCCTGGCAACCAGGAGCTGTTTTGAAAACGTCTCACCTGGTCGCCAGCAGCAAGAAAAGAGGGCGTGGCTAAGGACTTACTACACTCTTGTTGTTGATTGGTTACTGCTGTTGCTATGTAAACTTTCCTTGCTGCTGATGTTTTAGTAAAGAAAAGAGAATGCAAAATATGAAGCCTCCTGACTTGATATAAAATTAAATTGAGAAAAGAGGAGGTTTGCAATCCTGCTGACTACATTTATACCCATATCATTAAGTGTCCTTCCTGTAAAGCGCATGTTTGCATTTCATCACAGTCGCAATTCATTCATTGCCCCTTCCTTATGTCATTTCCAGAGACTTTTCATCTATTTTGACCTAGAATTTTTCATTCTCCAGTCATTCTCCTGCTTTTCACCTCTCTCTAAATAACCCTGTATGTCATACAGCGATCAGGGCTGGATTTACCCTAAAACAACCACAAGTAACTGAACCCTAAAACAAACCGTAACATAACCCTATTAACATATAAATAGTAACCTACCCCTGAAACAAACAAACAGTAACCTAACCTTAACCCTAAAACACAAACAGTAACCTAACCTTAACCCTAAAACACAAACAGTAACCTAACCCTATAACAAACACAAATAGTAACCTAAAACAAGCACCCACAGTAACCTAACCCTAAAACAAACAAGCAGTAACCTTAACCCTAAAACAACACAAATAGTAACCTAAAACAAGCACCCACAGTAACCTACCCCCAAAACAAACAAGCCGTAACCTTAACCCTAAAACAACACAAATAGTAACCTACCCCAAAAAACAAACAGTAACCTAACCCTATAGGAAACAAACAGTAACCTAACCCTAAAACATATAAATAGTAACCTACCCCCGAAACAAACAAACAGTAACCAAACCTTAACCCTAAAACACAAACAGTAACCTAACCCTATAACATATAAATAGTAACCTACTCACAAAACAAACAGTAACCAAACCTTAACCCTAAAACAACAGAGACCTAACCCCAAAACAAGCACAAACCATAACCTAACCCTATAGCAAACACAAATAGTAACCTAAACCTAAAACAAGCACAAACAGTATCCTAACCCTATAACATATAAATAGTAACCTACCCCCAAAACAAACAGTAACCTAACCCTATAACATATAAATAGTAACCTACCCCCACAACAAACAGTAACCAAACCTTAACCCTAAAACAACACAAACCGTAACCTAACCCTATAAAAAAACTGAAATAGTAACCTAACCCCAAAACAAGCACAAACAGTAACCTAACCCTATAGCAAACACAAATAGTAACCTAAACCTAAAACAAACACAAATAGTAACCTAAACCTAAAACAAGCACAAACGGTAACCTGACCCTAATTTCTAAACCTAACCCTGATTTCTAACCCTAGCTTTGAAAAACGATGCTCCATTTCGGCTTGGAGCATCCAAAAGTTAGGGCATTAAAATGTTGCTAAGGATCTTTTTTCAAGATGCTGCTTTTTTTAACATGTCATTTTAAACCATGTCAAATAAACAAAAAATTTATGAAAAACTGGAAAAAGTTTGTTTAAATTTTCATTTTGTTTTGCAATTCTTTTAACTTTTTTTCTTTTAGATTTTCTCTTTTTTTTTTTACTTTTAGAGAATAGGTATTTACCTTAGGAGGTAACTTTTCTGTGTAAAAAAAAAAAGCAAAAAAAAGTATTGTATTTATATATTTACAGAGCTTGGCTCCCCTCTGTGTTAGGCACTAGGGATGAGCTGTTCGGTTCAATCGGTTCGGAGTTCGCAACGAACATAGCCTGTTCGTTTGTTCGCGAACTACGAACATTTCCACGTGTTCGCCCGCAATGCACCACAATGGACCACAATGCACTTTCCCACTGGCCTGAAGCTCGTAATTGGCCACAGCCTTGCACCTGACCACAGGTCTGGTGCAAGACAGGTTCAACAGTATGCCAATCACGGCTCAGATTCCTGATTGGGCAAATTTTGCCCAATCATGGGCTCACAGAGCTAAGTCCCGCAGCACACTATATAAGGTTTCCACACACTGCTTCAGCACGCATTTGAGAGGAGATTTCATAGGAGACTGTTGTTATGTGTTACTGCCGGTCTGCCACGCTACTGGGGGGGGGGGTCTCATTTCTATCAAATATCTGGGAATTTAGGTGATGTGTGTCTTGTCACTGCCAGCAAGTATTTTGGGGCTCACTAATTGCTACAAAACATTTGGGAATTGAGGTGATCTGTGTCTTGTCAGACAGCCAGTACCACGCAGTATTTTGGGGCTCACTAATTTCTACAAAATATTTGGGAATTGTTATAATGTGTGTTCTTACTGGCTGCCACCCATCAACGGGTCTCACTGATTTATAAGAGGTTTCTGAGATTTGTAATCTGTGGCTTCTCACTGCCACCCATCAAGGGGTCTCACTGATTTATAGGAGGTTTCACTGCCACCCATCAGGGGGTCACACTGCATTTTAGGAGGTTTTTGTGAATTGTAATCTGTGTCTTGTCACTGTTGCCAGCTATCAGGAGGTCCTATCAGGGGGTCTCACTGACTTGTAGCAGATTTCTGCGAATCGTAGTTTGTGTCTTGACACTGGCACCCATCAGGGAATCTCAATGATTTATAGGAGGTTTCTGGGAATTGTAATCTGTGTCTTGTCACTGGCTGCCAGCTATCAGGGTGTCTCACTGAGTTATACCAGAGTTCTGGAAATCTTTAATCTTTATACCAGAGTTGAATCAGAGTTCTGTATATATTTAATCTATATATCACTCACCTGTCTAAAAGGACAGGCAGATGCTCCCAGACACAGATAAGAGGCCCCTGTGTCGGGAGGCTGTGCCTCTGGTCGTGGTGGACATGGTGCATCCTCTGCAGGGGCACGCTTGTCCTTTCTAACTGGTGCTGGCCGTCTTAAGCAGCAGCAACATACAGAGGACTTGGTGGATTGGCTAACCAGGCCATCCTCATCCTCCGAGTCCTCTGCCAGCCAGGCTTGTAGTTCTTTACAGTCCACCTCAGCTGCCAAAACATCTAATGCAGCCTCCATGTCCACAGCTACTCCTGCCGTAGCCTCGCTATCAAACACGGAGGAGTCAGCTGAATTGTTTGACTACAATGACAGTGACATGCTGCTGAGGATGCGCAGCAAGTACAGTGCTCTGATTCAATCTCTGAGGTTGGGGAAGAGAGTATAATCAACCTAGAGGAAGGGGGTGCCAGTGATGACACACAAATAACTGGCACTCATGTTGCCCCAGCAGCTGCAGCATACTGCCAAGTTGGCTCCAGTGATGAGGAGATAGGGGGTGATGACAATGATGATGAGGTCACTGACTCCACCTGGGTGCCTGATCGAACAGAGGAATCAAGTGAGGAGGAGGAGGAGGAGGCACAGCAAACATGAGGCACAACATACTCTATGACCAACCGTAGCACTAGCCAGTCCAAGGCATCAGATGTCAACGCTGCTCAGGTGCAAAGCGCTGTTGTCTCAAAGCCCACAATCAGGAAATCTGTTGTCTGTGAGTTCTTTAAGAAATGTGCATCAGAGCGCACTGTTGCTATTTGTAATCTATGCCAGATGAGGCTGAAGCGTGGGAAAGACACCGGACGCTTGGGTACCACGTGCTTGAGGCGACATATGAACACCTGCCACACATCCCTTTGGTGCAAAACTTTGCAAAGGTCCTCCTCCTCCTCTTCTGTCTCTACCCCCACTGTATGTCCTGCCATGTCATTGCCTACAACCTCCACTGACAGGGATGATGCTACAGTAATGGATGTACCAGGTCCTTCCTCACAATGTGACATCATCCCATCAGCTGAAGATTTACGCAGTCAGATCATGTTGCCGCAGCTGCTGCAGCGTAAGAAAAAATATAGTCCCAACCATCCCAAAGCACAGCGTCTAAATGCCAGCTTAGTAAAATTACTCACATTGCAGCTGCTGCCTCTCCAGCTGGTGGACTCTGCTCCCTTCCGTGAATTTGCTGAATGTGCTGTACCACAGTGGCAGGTACCAAAACGCCATTACTTTTCATGCAAGGCCATTCCAGCATAATACCAGCACGTGGAAGACCATGTTATCGAGTCATTGGGAAAGGCAGTCAGCAGCAAGGTGCATGTGACTTAAGACACGTGGTCCAGTAAGCATGGACAGGGTCGTTACATTTCCTTCACGACATACTGGGTAACTCTGATTGCAGCTGGGAGGGATCCAAGACGGGGCTCTGTGCTGGAGCTTGTTCATCCACCACGCCTCCAGAAAGCTGCTTGTATGAGGTCCTCCTCCTCCTCCTCCTCCCTGATGCCTGACCGGGTCTACGCAATGGCACAAGCAAAAAGAAGCCATACTGTGCTTGAGCTGGTTTGTTTAGGGGACAGGAGCCACACAGGGCCAGAAATTCTGTCAGCTCTGCAGGGCCAGGTGCAGAGATGGTTAACACCACGCCAGCTTGAGCTGGGAATGCTCGTCTGTGATAATGGCAGCAACCTTCTCTCCGCCCTACGCAAGGGTAAATTGACGCATGTACCATGCCTAGCACACGTCCTAAATCTCTTGGTACAGTGTTTCCTAACCAAGTAAACCAGGGCTGCCAGAGCTTCTCATCCAGGCCAGAAAAGTCTGCAGCCACTTCAGATGGTCATTCTCAGCAAGCGTTCGCCTGGCAGAAATTCAAAGAGAATTCCACCTTCCCACAAACCGTCTGATCTGTGACATGCCCACCAGGTGGAACTCGACATTAGCAATGCTGCAGCGTCTGCACAAGCAGCAGAGGGCCATCAACAAGTACCTGTGTGAGTATGGCACAAGGACAGGTTCAGGTCAACTTGGTTTCCCCCCCCCGCAGTGGCTGATGATCAAGGATGCATGCACTGTACTGTCACTATTTGAGGAGGCAACGAGGATGGTGAGCAGGGACAGTGCATGCATCAGTGACACCATTCCTTTAGTGTTCCTGCTGGAGCACACTCTGCGGGGAATTATAGATGTGGCTCTAGAGGCAGAGCAGCGGGAGGAAGAGGAGGCCTTCCCTAGCTCTCAAGGCCCCAGTCTTTCCGCAGACAGCACTCCAGCGGGTCCTACTCAGATCAGACAGGAGGAGGATGAGGAGGAGGAGGAGGAATATTTAAGTAGTGGGGGCATTAAAGGTGGGGATTCCTCAAGGGAGGGTTTCGTGTGCCCAGAAACACAAGGGCTAGTGCGTGGCTGGGAGGAGGAAGTGCACAATGGGGTCATCCTGATTGACCAGGAAGTCTCGGAAGCTAATGCCACCTCCAACCTACGCTGCATGGGCTCCCTTATTATGCAAAGCCTGCTAAAGGACTCCAGGAGTCGTACTATCAAGGAGAGGGATCATAGAAACATAGAAAAATGTCGGCAGATAAGAACCTTTCGGCCCATCTAGTTTAATTACATGGATACTTTACCTGGATTTATCTTTTGTTTAGGATAGCCTTATGCCTATCCCATGCCTGCTTAAATTCAATTACTGTTTTTGCCTCTACCACTTCAACTGGAAGGCTGTTCCATGTATCCACCACCCTCTCAGTAAAATAATGCTTCCTCATGTTACTTTTAAACCTTTGCCCCTCTAATCTAATACTATGTCCTCTTGTTTTGCTACTTTGTTTCCGTTTAAATATATTCCCTTCCTCTACCTTGTGGATTCCCTTTACGTATTTAAATGTTTCTATCATATCTCCTCTGTCTCGTCTTTTTTCCAAGCTGTACATGATAAGATCATTAAGCCTTTCCTGGTAACTTTTCTCCTTGCCGTACACCATTTTAGTAGCCCTTCTCTGAACTCTCTCTAAGATGTCTATATCCTTCTGGAGATACGGTCTCCAGTACTGCACACAGTACTCCAAGTGAGGTCTCACCAGTGCTCTCACCATTACTGGTTGGCAACCCTTCTTGAGCCACGATACAAGGATAAAGTTGCAGAGCTCATCCTGCTCGCACAGATGGAGAACAGGATGAAAAAACTTGAGGACGCTCTAAAGCGACACTTGTGTAACACCTTTCCAGGCACTGGTAGGTTACCAAGTGATGACACACGTGCTTCTGAGGCTGCGGGTGATCAGAGGAATAGTGGTGAATGCCAGGGCTTCTTGATTGATGCTTTTTTAAATTTTTTTAGTCCTCGACGCCCAGGGACATCAAATGTAGGCACCCATTGCCATCGTCTTCACCATATGAGATTGAGATTGGATCACTGGCCAGAACTTCGCCAATATGCTATGCAGCTACTAGGTTGCCCTTCATCCAGCGTGCTTTCTGAAAGGACGTTCAGTGCCACTGGAGGTTTTGTCACAGACAAAAGAGTGTGTCTGTCCACCGACTCTGTAGACCGGCTGACATTTATAAAAATGGATCAGCAGCTATCAACCCCCTGATGCTGACGTATCGGAATAGATCGAGGATGTCTTCTGCATTCACAAAACCTCCAGTGCTGAACTCTTCCACAATACCACAAAAGGGTTACGGTGTGAATGCACTTGCTGCCATGAAAGGCACAATATTTGGCTGCACTGACGCCTGTGCCAAATTTATATAATTTTAATTTTTTGAACCACAGGGTCCAACTCTGCACTCTTCCACAATACCACAGAGGGGGTTACTGTATGATTGTACTTGATGACCTGGCAGTCTGGCACCAGAGGCACAATATCTGGGTGCACTGACGCCCATTACCAGATTCATATCTTTTCAATATAGGACCACATGGTTCACCCCTGCATTCTTCCACAATACCACAGAGGGGTTACTGTATGATTGTACTTGCTGGCCTGGCACCAAAAGCACAATATTTGGGTGTACTGCCACTGACGCCTGTATCAGATTCATATCCTCAGAGGGGTTACGTTGTGACAGCACTGTTGCCGACACTAAAGGCCCAATTTTAAAGCACCTATTGTTACTTTCATCCAAAGCCTGCATATGTTTCACGATAATTTAGCCAAAAAAAATCACTAAACTTTTTCTGCGTGTCCGAAAAGGTCTCCTCTTTTCATACAGACTGCCGCCCCAAGCAGTTGTTTATGGATAGATTAAAGGAAAAGCATTTACCGTCATTTGAAACGTAATTTTTTTGTTTTTAAGTGTTTCTATACATCCTAGAAATCCGCCACTTCAGGGGCAGGTTATGGGGACCTCCAAGGCACGATATTTGAAGGAATTTTTCGTTTTTATTTTTAACTCTTATTTCATGGAAAACTCACTGCCTTTTAACCACTTCGCTGCTACGGACGCGCTGAGCGCGTCCAGGAAGTTCCCGCTGCTGTGCGGAGGACGCGCTCAGCGCGTCCGATCCTCCCGGCAGCGAAGCGGCGGTGTGAATGAGATCCCCGGCGGCAAACAGTGAGGGACCGACATCCGGGATGTCGGCCCTCACTGTGGGATCATGGGAGTCGCGGTGACGTCATCACGCCTGGCGTGATGACGTCACCTTCAACAGCCGCATAGACAGCCCTTAGGAGGAGGGGGGAGAGGTCCTTAGGACCTCTCTATCTCCTCATCCGTAAGGGCTGCAGTAATAAATGAGGCACCGATGGAAAGCCCAGAGCCTGAGCTTTCCAACGGTGTGCCTCATTATAATGTAAAATGTAAAAAAAATGTTAAAAAAAAAACATAAAGTAAAAAACACTACACACAGGGTCTCTAAGGGCAGTAAAAAAAATCAAAACTGCCCAGATGCCCCCAAACCGCACATTTAATAAAAATACAATCCCCTTTTTATTATTTTATTTCACTTTTTATTGTTACAGCTATGTGATCACTGTAGTAACAATGATCACTTAGCTGTCACAATTATCACTGCCACCTCCAACATGGCCGCTGAGGATAGAAATATAACCCTAAAATGACCCCGTAACCTAGCGATTGACCCTCCAGCCAATCACGGGGAATGAATTTTTCAAATCTTGATAATTTTTTCATTTCTATCCTCAGTCTGCATGTGGATTGAGAGGTGTTAGTGTCGCAGAGGCTGTCTCCATAAAATAGGTGATAAATTCCTAATACACACATTATATATATATATATATATATACACACACACACATATATATACATATATACGCACACACACATATATATACACATATTTACACACGCGCACGCACACACGCGTACACGCACACACGCGCACGCACACACGCACGCACGCACACACGCGCACGCTTATATATATATATATAGAATATATTATATACGCACACACACGTGCATATATATATATACACACATATATATATATATAGATACTATCAAACGGCGTAATTTTCTTTTGAAAATACATTTTCAGAAAGCAAATTATGGCTAAAAGGTTTCTAAGCGCTGAGGAAGCAGCTGACGTCCTTATGATGTCAGACTCTGATCTCAGCGCTGATGAATCTTTTGAAGATTCAGGCAGTGACTTTGTCCCTGGAGCATCATCAGATAGTGACGGTTCCAGTGACGAAGAACTACATGATGAGCCACGGCGTGGCCGCATGGAGTTACCAGGGTGCTCCCGTGGTAATGCAGGGACCGCACGGTCTGTAGTTGCACTACCTGATCCTGCACCGGCCCAAAGGCCTATTGCAGGGGTATCTGCAACACAGGCTGTGGCGATGCCTGAACCAGGATCTGACTGGACCTCCCCTAATATGGTCCAGCCAGTATTGCCACAATTTTCTGGCAATCCTGGTATACTAGTGGACACCACTAATTTTGAACCCATCAACTTTTTTCAGCTATTTATAGATGATGGGTTCTTGGAATTTATTGTTCAGCAGAGCAATCTGTATGCCGAACAATATTTTCAAGGTCTAGGGGCAGAATTGTTGCCAAGTGCGAGGGCGCGTAAATGGACCCCAACCAGTTTGCCAGAGATGAGGAAGTTCTGGGGCCTCACTCTGCAGATGGGGATTGTGCAAAAACCCAGCATAGCCTCATACTGGTCAAAAAAGAGTACCCAAACCACCCCTATCTTCCCTGCTACTATGAGCAGGGACAGATATTTATTGCTCCTGCGGTATTTGCATTATAATGATAATGCAAATGCTTTGCCCCGTGACCACCCAGATCACGACCGACTGTACAAGTTGCGGCCACTTCTTGACCATCTGATGGCAAGATTTGAAGAGTTATACACTCCAGGCCAAAACTTGTCAGTCGACGAGTCCTTGCTGCTTTATAAGGGACGTCTTGTTTTCAAGCAGTACCTCCCTTCGAAGCGAGCTCGGTATGGGATAAAACTTTATAAGCTGTGCGAAAGCTCCAGTGGATACATGTATCGCTTTCGTGTATACACTGGAAAGGACTCGCAGCTGGCCCCCCCTGACTGCCCCCCCGCCCTCTCCACCACTGAAAAAATAGTGTGGGACCTCGCTTATCCACTATTCGGTAAAGGTTACTGTATTTATACAGATAACTTTTACACGGGTGTGCCGTTGTACAAATTTTTGTACAGCAATGGTACTGGAGCCTGTGGCACCATCCGTTCGAATAGGAAAGGCTTTCCAACAAAACAGTTTGGGAAGCAAAAGAGAGGAGAAACATCTGCCTTGCGCTGCGGTGAACTGCTGGCTGTGAAATACACAGACAAAAAGGATGTGCATTTACTTACAACGATACATAACGAATGCACATCTGCAGTTCACGTCAGATGGAGAGATTCCCCTATCATGAAACCCCTATGTGTACAGGATTATAATCGGTACATGGGGGGAGTGGACAAGTCTGACCAGATGCTTGTACCATATCTCGCTTCTCGCAAGGCATATGTATGGTACAAAAAGCTGGCAGTCCATCTGATACAGATGTCAATGCTTAACGCATTCATCTTGTATCAGGCCACTCATGCCCGACGGATAACATTCCTAAAATTTCAGGAATCTGTTATCGAGTCCCTTCTCTGTCCAGAAGAGAATGCTCCCATTGTTGAAGAGGTGGAGGATGTAATTAGGTTGCGTGACCGCCACTTTCCTGGCTACATTCCTCCAACTGAAAAAAGAGTGACCCCATGTAAAAGGTGTCGGGTTTGCGCGCGCCAAGGGCGGCGTAAGGAAAGCCACCTTCACTGCCCTGACTGCCCCTCCAAACCAGGTCTTTGTGTGCCCGATTGCTTCAAGATTTATCATACAGTGACACATTACTAGTGGCATACCGGGACCGAATTGTTTCTCGGCTGAGAACAAACAGATTTCAGGTTGAGGTATGCCACTGATTTTGTGCTGCTTGATAAATCTGGCTATAGCACCGTTAAGATCTTTGCAGATCTTGATGACATTCTGATGGACACAGTGCAGTGTAATCTGGACAGAGCTTGCCCGGATCATGCTGGCATTTATTCCTGGATAGTGCTATTCCTCTAAATTTTCCCAAATAAAAAAACAAACCAAAACCATCCCATTATTTTATAGCAGTGTTAATAAAAAAACTACCCACCACGTTTCACTACCCACTCCGGTTCAATACCCACCACGTTTCACTACCCACCTACAGTTCACTACCCACCCCCAGTTATAATGTAATTCACCCCACATACAATAAAATAGGTTGCCCCATCCCCAACAATCTGATGTCCTCCGTACGTCAGATGTAGAAAGAAGCCTCTGAAGACAGATTGAACTGCGGTGTTAATGGTGTGTCTTCAACTTCTTTGTCTCTGCCCTTTTCTTTGCCCCTTCCCTTCACCCACTTCCCTTACTTATCTTCTTTCATGAATGGTGTGTGATTCAGTGAGTGAAACAGATGTGAATGGGGGGGGTGTTTCTATTCCACCCCCTCTAATCCTCATTATCTTTCTCTTTTCCCCTTCCGTGTTTCTGCACTTTTCCCTTCTTTGCCCCCTTAACGTCACTCACTCCACTTTTACTAGCTTCTTGCATGAAAGGTGTGTGATTCGGTGAGTGAAACAGATGTGAAAGATGTGTGAATGGTCAGTAACCTGGTTGGGGCCTTGACGTGGCGTTACTGCTCACATGGATGCCCCATGTGCCAATCCAACTGATTGAGTGAATGTAAAATGTGTGGCGGGCTTGTTGTGTGTTTGTGTAGCATTTTGAGTCACTATACAATTGTTGATAGACTACATAATTGTTGATCAAAATTCATGGGGAAAATTTTGTGAATGTTTTTTTTTTTTTTTTTTTAAGAAGGCATACCTGCATTTAAATGTCTCTAGCCCAACAGAAAATTAAAACAGACCACATAAAGTATATATTAGGAGAAACTAGACACCCAGATGAATCAAATGAGGGGTTAAATAAAATTCTATCATAAAAATAGAGGGCGCAACAGCATGTGGAATTTCCATTTATTTATTTTTTTGCGCACAAATCCAAATTCCACAAGTTGTTGCGGGCTCAATATTTATGATAGAATAATAAGTAACCCCACGTTTGATTCATCTGGAAGTCTACTTTGTCCGGATATATACTTTATTTGGCATATTTTAGATCCCTGTTGAGCTAGAGCCATTTAATTGCAGGTATGCCTCCTTTCAAAAACCGGCATAAAAAGCTTCTCTAAATTTATTTTGCGCATGGCGCAAATTAGCGCCTCGTGCTCCATCTAGGGGGACCCGGACCACTAAACCTGGGTCTCATTTTTATCACAAGGGTTGGGGCTTTGCGTTGAGCTAGAGAAAGGCCTAGTTTTCAAAGATTTTATCATGTCTGAAGTGATTGAAATAATTTTTTTTTTTTTTTGCGCACAAATCCAAATTCCACAAGTTGTTGCGGGCTCAATATTTATGATAGAATAATAAGTAACCCCACGTTTGATTCATCTGGAAGTCTACTTTGTCCGGATATATACTTTATTTGGCATATTTTAGATCCCTGTTGAGCTAGAGCCATTTAATTGCAGGTATGCCTCCAGGGCCGGTGCTAGACTATTTTGCACCCTAGGCAAAACCAGCTACTTGCGCCCCCCCAAAAAAAATTGTCAACTGTTGAAATGCGGGGGACAACACACACACTGTGCAAGGGGGGGGGTCGCACACGGTCCTTCGGTGCCCATCTTACTCCCCGCTGGTCGGGCCTGGGATTTGTCTGTGCCTCTTTCATTCCTCTGTCTCTTTGTGTCTTCTGTACCTCTTTATTTTGCCTTTTTTTTCACCTGCCTGTTTCTCTTTCATTTGCCTCTTTTTTTATCTTTTCTATGTGCCTCTTTCTTCAATGCCTCTTTTTTCTGCCAGTCTTTCTTTCGTGTCTTTTATCTTTCTTTCTTCTGCCTCTTGTGGCGCCTGCATCATCTGGTGGCCCCTGCACTTCATCATAAGACGCCCATCTTCTGCGCCGCTAGCGGGGGTCCGCTTTGCGAGCTGCCACTGCCCGCTAAGGCCGGCTGCACACTAGACGTTTTTTGTAACGCACTAACGCGCGTTAAAAAAAAAATCCTCGTACTCGACACTCGTCTACCCCCCCTTGCGTTATCTTCCATAGGAGGATAGCGGAGCACCCGTCGACGCGAATCCTAGCGCATCGCCATTCTAGAACGCTAGGATTCACGTCGACGGGTGCTCCGCTATCCTCCTATGGAAGATAACGCAAGGGGCGTGGACGAGCGTCGGGTACGATGTTTTTTTTTTTTAACGCGCGCTAGTGCGTTACAAAAAACGTCTTATCTAGTCTAGTGTGCACCCGGCCTAAGGCCTATGTCAGATGAACGCAGTCTGATTGCACTCTGCGTGTGTGCATAACGGACGTACGTACTGGCGGGAGATACTGTAGACACCACACGGCCCGTTTTTTTTAATGGATGTAGAAAAATAAAGGGAAATATGGGAATCAAAACTAATAAAAATTATATGACAATTACAGTCAGCCAGACAAAAAAAAAACCTCTGAGCATCAACGTGATGGACGTCGCAAATGCGCTGCGTCTGACGTCGCCGCATCACGCACACAGGCTGTTCGCGGATGTGGCACACTCTGCGTGTCCGTCTTAGCGGTTTTACGTTCTCGCCTAACTTGCGTCCATTTGCCACGTGCGTTGTGAGTGTGCAGTTCGGTGCGCACGTACTTGTGTGTGGGTCTCTATTGATCATGATTCTATGCTACGACGGACGTGAAACTGTGCAACGACACAGACGTGATCGCTGCGTTTGTCTGGCGTGGGCCTAAACAAACAATGAGGAAGGGGTACAATAATGGAACCCAGGTGTAACGGTAGCTATATCGCTTCCCCAAGAGTAGCGGAGTTGAGATCGTTAAGGGCAACAATAATTTCTTAATTAACACAGAAATTGCATAAAGTACAGGTTGTAACTCAAGAGCCAGGGGACTCAAAGGACTAGCTGAATTGCCTCTAGGCTCCGAGACCGACAGAAAGCCTAGGACACGCTCAATACGTGGGACGACAGTCCGTGAAGTATTCAAGGTGCAGGGCAGTCAGGGATGCAGAAACCAATCGTTCTGGTAAATACTTGAGATTAGTAGATACCTGGTGACTCTTGGAAGGTACTGGCTTGCATACAGGATTGTTATTGCTAATATGTACAGAGATGCGATTAGAAATAACATTAAACAGAAATAAACAATCGTTTGTTATCGTGGTCTTTTCAAAAACATTAACATGAGTAGTAGCCTGGGTAAAGGGACCCCGGAGGGTTACAAGCGATACCCCTAAACGTGATGGGACAGAACCCAAACAGCGAGCGATCAACCCAGCATCCAGCATGGGATTAAATCACTAAAACACGCAAACAGCGCAATACACATGATAGAGAGTGGTCAAAGCCAAGCCGGGTCAAATAACAAGAGCAGGAATCTCATACAAAGCAGGGTTGTCAACAGTAAATTCAATCAGATGCAGGAAGGAGCGGTGTGTGAAACAAACTCCACAACAGGGCGACGAGGCAACTCCTCGAGCCCTGTTTTAAAGCCTGTGGCTCCTGGTGACCACCCCTGACCCCACCCCCTCAGATGACGATCTGCCAGCAGAAAGTGCTGGCACTCGGCCAGCCAGCGGTCCCCCTTCTTGCCCAGACCCCCCAGGGAGCACAGTGGGGGCTGAGGAAGTAACACCAGGTCAGGGTTGGCTGCGCCCCTAGGTGGTTGTGCGCCCTAGGCGGTTGCCTAGCTTGCCTAGTGAAAGCACCGGCCCTGTATGCCTCCTTTCAAAAACCGGCATAAAAAGCTTCTCTAAATTTATTTTGCGCATGGCGCAAATTAGCACCTCCAACGCTGCCTAAACTTGATCTGTGCAATCAAAGTGGATCTATTATTTTATAGGAGGGATATATTTATATAGTTAAGCAAAACAAAAATATTTTACCCCAAAAATTAATATGAAATTATGCAATATAAATCTTGACCTATTATGATTTTTTTTTTACATTAAATATGATGTTTTTTGAATAAAGTTATGAATAACAAAATAAATTTAAAAATGTGTCATAAAGGTCTCTTTTTTTGCGGAATTTTGTCTAGTTTCAGAAAATATATAGCTTTTCCATTTCAATTGGTTTAGATATACTAATTTTATGTATTACATACAATGAGTCATGACATAAGAAAAAAGCAGATTTTTTTGATTTTTAGAAAACTGCATATTTTTGTACAAAAAAAACATGAAATATTCTCCATTACACCATTTTTAAAAAGGCACCTAATGTATCAATATATAACCACAATAGTTCTGGTCATAAAGTGTAGATAGAAAAAAATATGCAATGTTGTTCTTCTGAATTTTAACAAAATTTTACTTTTTTTCCCCCTTTTTTTTTCTTTTTTTTTAACTCTTTACTTATACACATAATAATGATAAATTTTGAATCTGTGGAGTCTGCTGAAAAAAAGGATATATAATTTGTCTTGGTCATATAAGAAAACTTGACTTCAAATCGCATTTAAACATGATGAGCACAAAACGGTAAAAATGAGCTCAGCACACGGGCAGGAAATGCCTCAGCAGCGAAAGGGTTAAAAACGTTTTTTTTTTACTTTTTGTCCTTGTTTCCTGTCCCCCAGGGCACTACCCGGACCCCCATACACCTTTTATGGCAAATATCTAGCATATATCCCCTCTTGGAGGGCACACTAAAAATTTTACTTCCAGCCCCATTGACTTGTATTGAGTTAGAGTTCGAACATTTGGAAAGTTCAAGTTCGAATGCGAACCTAACTCGGGGGTGTTTGGCTCATCCCTATTAGGCACTTGCTTACATTGCCTAATTATAAATCCGGCCCTGACATGGGGAGCGCAATCAGTAATTAGCGCTTGGATAAGTAAGGTGTTACAGAGTGCAGCGCTAATTACCCCTCTGATGGGTTAAACCAATTTTTTTACTGGCACCCAAAAGCTGGTGCTAAATGATTCTACTTCTGCAGAATCAGTAACACCCACTTAAACCACCTCCGATAAATACGATACTCACTTCTCGTCCCACGATGACAACGGTGGCCCAATCCGCCGCTTCTTGTCGCTGGGAGCAGAATGAGACTGGTGACAAATAGTTCCCAGTGTCCCTCCACAGCGCTATGCGAGCTCACAAAAGCGAACGTGCAGCACGGCACCGCAACCCTCTATGGACTCCAGTAGGTGATACTCACAGCGGCGTGGAAGTGTTACCACAAGTATCCCAGGGGTTAACACTGCGTTCCGGGGCGAGGTGCTCAGCTGCCGCCTATACTGAAATATGCTAAAATGGGGACGCTACGTGGAAACCTGCAGGTGCACATTATCCCCGTTAGCATCCCCATTTTAGCGGCAACAAAGGAATAGTACCCATACAGGTCTATTCGGAGAGAGGTGAAAACCAGGAGAATTAGCAGGAGACGAGAACAATCTAGACCAAATAGCCGATTTGGAAAGTGAGATAAATGGGAGAATGTTTCTGGTTTGGCTATTTTGACCTAGAATTTTCCATTCACCAGTCATTCACCTGAGTTTCACCTTTCTCTGAAGAGACCTGATAGTCTATGGGGTTGTTAAGTTTATAGCAGCTCAGGTTAAGTGAGCAGCAAGCTAGGAATATTGCTCTATATAAACAATGATGTAATTATGCTAATTTTCCTTTCGAAACAATTGACTGGAGGGCCCTACCAGGATCAGCTCAAGGCATTATTCTGAGCGCACCACAACCTATGTTTGCATTAGCCGGTCCTTACTGGCTCCAGGCGTTACCGGCTGGGTCGGGATGGAGCGCTTCAGTCATTCTGTCCTCGTAATGCATTCATTTTACCCTATATGAATCAGTCCTTAATCCTCCCATTGCCACATACACTTTGCATAGGAGCTAGTCACTGGCGTTCGCTGCTCTCGAGGTACTGTTCTGCAAAACAAAATCTCTTAAACACTGAAAAAAAACATATTCATACTCATGGGCCCGTTTTAAAGAGGACAGCGAGATCCACTGCTTCCACTGGGCACATGCAGTGGATAACCCCGAACAAATGGATCCCAGTGTCATTACACCATCTCAGCAAAACCTCCTATACGTGAGCTTGCGTAGGATGTACACAGGATCACGCTTGGCTTCTTGGAGTCCTAGGTCTTCAGGAGTTGATACCATTGGCTGCAGCGCTGTCTGTACCTAATGAGCGGCTCCCAAATATTCTGGGGGGAATCGAGTCAGTAACGGAGGGTTGATAAGGGTGTGGAGTGCTGACTGCCAGTGGGAAGGAATTTGGGGTACGACTGTAAGCGGGTGCTGCCGTTGGGTAACTGTAAAGTGGGATCCATTGCGCAGAGCTGATCCGATAGGCAGGCAGCTTCATTTATGGGACCGTGATGTCCAAATTCACCAATAACCTGGTTAAGAGATACCGCAGACCTCTCCTGCACCTGTCTCTGTCGCACATATTCCACAGAGAAGCACAAAGAGTTGTCAGCTTGAACCAATATTTTCCCTGTTACTGATGTGTTCATAATGGCGCTGACGCGAAGGGATGACGGAGGTCGGAGGGCCCCGACAATGGTCCAGTAAGGGACCCCAGTATTTGTGAGAGCAGCCGTGCATATGTCACATGGTACTGAAGCATTTTATGATTTTCCCTTTTTTCAGGACGAAATGTGCTTTTGCCAGCCGATAAGTTTGAAGAATTCAAAGAGAAGGCAGAGAAAATGGGCCTGGATATAGAAAGTGTAATCCGCCTGCCTAAGACTGGTAAGATCACCGCATGCAGGGCGCTCTGCGATCTCGCCGTGTCCATGTAATCGCCCTCAGCTCTCAGAGTGTAATCCTGTCTGCATCGGGGCCCTCTGCGTGGCTGTAGATCAGGCTTGTTTGATGGTTACCATTGTTTGCTCGTCTGGTTTTACACGGTGTACAGCGCTGTGGAATATGTTAGCATTATACAAATAATCACAATCATCCATACATCTCCCCGGGCATACATCCCATAATATGTGGGTACAGCCAGCACACAATGGGTTATGGGGGGCGTTATGGGTCTGTAACACGGGAGCACCGCGGCGTTTAATCAGATCCACTGATTTCTGAAAATGACCACGTCATCCTATTTGATACCTGTAAATTTTAAATTTGGTGTATTAGGGTTTCGGGGGGGATGGGACTGAATGTGGAGTGTCTTCCTGACGGCCCCCTCCCCCCCCAAGCAGGGATCAATTAGAATAGTATAGGAACAGCATTGCGCACGAGGACGGGTTTATTCCCGCTGTCCAAACCGCAGTAACGTTTGTGTGTTTTTATCCCACAGACCTGTGCATGACATAGAGCAATCAGGTGAGTAACGCACAGACAGACGGACGCCAGACAATACAGACTCACCGTGATCCTAATAAACCCAAGCGTTGCTCAAATGTGTATTCCCAGAATCAAACACAGACACACAGTATCACCACTTCATACCAGCGGTCCCGACATTAAGGTCACCGGGTGTACAGTTGCCCGGAGCAGGTAAAGCGCTCCATCACATGTGAGCTGATTATAAATAAATAAATAAAGGGGTGTATTATCAGCTCACATGTGACGGAGCGCTTTACCTGCTCCAGGATCCTGAGGGCAACTGTACACCCGGTGACCACCCCATATATCCTGAGAGCTCGATACGTTGTGTTTCTTCGCAATAAAGCACACAATGGTCTGGAAATCACACATATGATACAGACCTATGACATCACAGCACAATACAAGCTGCGTGCTGAAATATCATGTGAAATGTCCCTAATGTCCTTGTCCTACTTTTCCCTCTTTTAACATGGATTAAATAACCCCCCCCCCCCGTTCCTGTGCTTGTAATTACTGACACCATACTCTGTGCTTTATATCAGCTCTGATTGGGTGTTAGTAAATCACTCCATGTCGCTCACATGTTACAGAGCAGCTGCCTGATGTCTCTCCAGACGGGCATGTTTTATATTTATATATATATTTTTTTTAGAATGACTGGAGAATAGAAAATTTATAATTTTAATATTTTGTCCTAGAATTTTCACTTCTCCAGTCATTCTCCTGCTTTTCACCTCTCTCTGAATAGCCCTGATAGTTCTCACAGGCGGCTCTGGTCCTGTGGAATGACTTGCCACGCTCTATCAAACTCTCCCCTGATCTGCAGGCCTTCAAGAAATCCCTCAAAACCAATCTCTTCAGATTATTGATTATTGTAGGCATCACTGATGCATCTCATCCCTCTGTTCACCGACTCACACAGGATTGAAGCTGCTTCTATGGCCCCACCATTCCCAAACCACTGGCACTAACGATCCTGCTGTCCAGTAAAACTCCCCTGCTGTTTCTCAACCTCAATCCCTCTAGAGCAGTGGTTCCCAAGCGCGGTCCTCAAGTACCTAAGGATCACCTTGGGGAAATGCAGACTGAATCCTGCAATCACTGAGCAGTAATTCATATCATCTGTGCTTCACATATCTGGCAAACCTGGCCTGTTGAAGGGACTTAAGGGTCGCGGTTGGAACCACTGCACTAGATTGTAAGCTCCTATGAGCAGCGCCCTCTTACCTATTGTTTCCATTCTATGTTTATCTGTATCTGGTTCCCTTCTGGTTATTGTAATGCGCTGCGGAAACTGTTGGTGCTATAAATGATGATAATAATTTACACTGTGATCGCAGCGCGTGTCGTTACCCGCTGCTCTACATGCAGGGCGTGTTATTTCCATGTGAGATACGGTGGGGATTGCACTATGTTACTGATCTCCTTTCTCTTTCTCTCATTCACAGCGCACTCGCAGCGTCCAGGCATCGCCACTAGGAGGCGTCTTTGAAATCTATTAGTAGCAAATGCTTCACATAATCAATAAAACCCGCACTTACCCTGACTCTGACTGTGTGTTATTACTGATCTACCTTAACCGCCTGTCAATGATCAGTGCTTTGTGAATAAGCTCTTTAAAATCACTTTATTCGCCGTTTCTTTTGAGGAAATGCGTCTATAGGGACGGTAATGTTTGCTTCTGGCTCTGCAGCTTAGCTGGGACCTTTATGTAGGTTTTGCACAGTTTGGACCCAGAATATTCCCCCTATCACAGCAGAGCCTCTCTAGATGTTTCGGGACAGATAAAGTAAAAGTGCTGACAGTGGCGTGCGGACCATCTGAGGTGCGCACCTGTCCATGAGGCCCTCTGTCCTCCTATATAAATATGTGTGCATCCATCCGCTGAGTCACGGGGGCCAAAACCTTTCACCCCAAACCTTCCTCCAGCCGTTAGCCTCGCTCCCTCCGCTGCGGGTGCTGAGCTTTCATAATGCAGGCAGGCAGTGGCCAATCACCTGCTCTGAAACGCTGCGAGAAAACAAATCCATGAGAGTTCATAGTAATGTCACCGATCCATACCTGAAACTATCATGGAACACATGCGATACATTGTGCGCACCACTAGACGTGTGACCCCGCCCCCTGCGCTGACTCCTGATGTACAAGTACCCTGCTGGATGTAACATTACTGCGGCGATGTCAGTGGTGATAAAAGGTATTATCCGGCAGCACTTGGGTTATTGCTCCATTCCGACACGTTTCGCAGCCTCAGAGTAATCCAAGGAATCTGCCGACACAAAACAACCCGCAGCACAATATCATTAATTATAAAGTAATCAGCCCCGGGCTGCGAGCTCTGCAGCCAAGGATTATCCCACAACTATCCCCTGATCATTGCCAAACAGGACTGAGAGTGGCGGGGGATGGGGGGCCACAATCTCTTATTGTTTTAGGTTTCAAAGGATACAATGTTACTGCGGGTTGAAGGTTACAGAGGACCAGTGGTGACACTTGCCTGGAGCAGCCGGACTCCCCCGATCTATAAAAACGTTACGTCCTCGAATCGAAAAAATAAACATTTGTTTCAGAATCTAATGAATCAAACATGTATCTCAGCTGGACGAGACACAAAAAGTGATGACACACCTTTCTGTCCTGATGAAAATATCCAAACAGTCCTCATCCGCAACCCCCTCCATTCACCGGGACATTCCAGAACATTTTCTGCCCCCTGCAGGCACGGAGCGAGGAGGGGGCACAATCATGTGCCCTGGATCTAGTTATGCAATCACCTTGTATATAAATCCCCCGTATCGGGTATCAGAGACAGACTCCTTACCACCAACTCCAAACGTCTGAGACCAAGACAGGACCATGAAGGGACTCATGCTGGCTTTGGGATTTCTGGTGGCTCTATGTACCTTGCGTGCACAGGCCCAGCCCGCCATACAACCTGATTTCAAGCCTGACAAGGTAAGTGTCTGCAGATACAATGTATACAGTGTGTATCCCTATAGATATATTTATACAATGTCGCTGCTGTAACAAAATCCGCTACTCAGCAGGAGTAAATTCGTCATTAACACCATCCTTGCCTTGGAGCACTGGGAGGTAGCATGCCAACCGAGGTGTCTTCCCTGGATGCAGTGAAGGCGGCTGCTCAGAATCAGCCAATCTGCTGGATGGAGCCTGTAATGCCACTATTAAGAGGGCATCAATCCGCTGCTTGTCTCTGCCTGAATCCGAGAATACCGAGGCTCTGTGAGAATAGCCCTGTATCCCTCCCCGATCACTTAGTCGAGACAAAAGTGTAGGTTGAAGGTAAATCATAATGTATTTAGAATGGGAACAGACAGTGCTTATATTCAAAATACAGCCATGCACATTCAGACTTCCCGGTTCCCACCCACCCCAACAGTTCTGATTGGTTGGTACCAAGACCACTGCAGGCTTCTTTCAGGTCCTCTTCAGGCTTCCCTTTGGTCCACTAGTTGTATGCAGATAAAGTCTTGACCCCACAGTGACCACACACAGTGATTTACATAAGCCATTGTAAAGGGAATCAGATAATGGGTGGCTGAGACAATGGTGACTCCCAAACCTTCAGTCAGGGAAACAGATAACAGATATCCAAAGAGTAAGCACTTTTGCATAATCCACAAATCACTCAAACCTATTGTACATTCTATACAAAGGAAAGCATTTGACACTAGCGGCAGGTAGTATCTTAAAAAAAAAACACATTTACCTAAAGAAATATAAGTCTATTTAAAACTAAAAAGGAGCAATTTAGAATACATTTAAAACCACACAATATAACCGAGCATAAAGTATTTTAGAGCTTGAAGCGTGGAGCGCTACGTCAGTGACTGATACATTGTAGCAAGCATGTACTCCGTGGTTACTAGCAGGGTGGTGCAGGGGAAAAACATGATTAATTAGAAGTCTAGCAACAGTTTTACACTAAATCGAACAAAGGAAATTAGTTCCTATAAATAAAGGGTAAACGAAATATAACAAAATAAGAATAAAATTAAACTAAATAAATCCTGTGGCGGCCGATCCGTCACATAGCTCTCCCAGTCCCATGATGGCAGACCTGGTGAGACCCTCTACGAGTCCGCCTGGGGATGTCCAGGTACAAATTAAACTAAATAAATCCTGTGGCGGCCGATCCGTCACAGCTGCTATTGGCAGAGGCGCAGGAGATGGACCAGCACCCAACAGGTCCGTCATCGAGGAAAACCTGACCCAAAGAGCTAGCAATCATATGGAAAGGATAAAACCTGATCCAAAGAGCTAGCAATCATATGGAAAGGGGTAAAACCTGACCCAGAGAGCTATCAGTCATATGGAAAAGAGTACAACCTGAACCAGAGAGCTAGCAATCATATGGAAAGAATAGAACCTGACCAAAAGAGCTTGGGTTTTGAGGGGTGTGGTGTATGACGGGCACAGGGTGTGAGGTGCGCAGGGTATGAGGGGCGCATGGTATGAGGGGTGGAGCGTGTAAAGGGGCGTGGCGTCTGACGGGCACAGGGTGTGAGGGGCAAAGGGTATTAGGTGCAGAGTGACTAACTCCATGGTGTTTCATTCAGATTGTAGGGAAGATAGATACATACAGACAGATAGATACAGACAGATAGATACAGACAGATAGATACAGACAGATAGATACAGACAGATAGATACAGACAGATAGATACAGACAGATAGATACAGACAGATAGATAGATACAGACAGATAGATACAGACAGATAGATACAGACAGACAGATACAGACGGATAGACACGGATAGACAGACAGAGATAGATACGGATAGAGATAGATATACAGTTGTGTTCAAAATTATTCAACCCCCACTGAAATTGAGTGTTTTGGCCAGTTTGACATTGATTTTGATCATTCAGTCATCTTGCTTACAATTAAATCAAAGAGGCACGTGTAGGTCAGACAAATATAACATAACATTTATAATGAAATAACCACAAATGTATTTTCTGTGCTCACATCATTATCAGTTTTATTCAACCCCCAAGTGACATTCAATCTTAGTACTTATAACTGTAAAAGGATGTTGTACTAACAGCTTTTAAACGTGAAGCATAGCTTGACACAAGTGTCTTGCAGCGATCTAGGGGTATCTTCGCCCATTCGTCATGGGCAAAAGCCTCCAGTTCAGTCACATTCTTAGGCTTGCGCACTGCAACGGCTTTCTTTAAGTCCCACCAGAGGTTCTCAATCGGATTTAAGTCAGGTGACTGCGATGGCCACTCCAAAATGTTCCAGCCTTTAATCTGCAACCATGCTCTAGTGGACTTGGAGGTATGCTTGGGATCATTGTCCTGTTGAAAGGTCCAACGTCTCCCAAGCCTCAGGTTTGTGACGGACTGCATCACATTGTCATCCAATATCTCCTGGTACTGAAGAGAATTCATGGTACCTTGCACACGCTGAAGCTTCCCTGTACCTGCAGAAGCAAAACAGCCCCAAAGCATGATTGACCCCCCGCCATGCTTCACAGTAGGCAAGGTGTTCTTTTCTTCATAGGCCTTGTTCTTCCTCCTCCAAACATAGCGTTGATCCATGGGCCCAAACAGTTCTAATTTTGTTTCATCAGTCCACAGAACACTATCCCAAAACTTCTGTGGTTTGTCCACATGACTTTTGGCATACTGCAGTCGACTCTTCTTATTCTTTGGAGACAGCAAGGGGGTGCGCCTGGGAGTTCTGGCATGGAGGCCTTCATTACGCAGTGTGCGCTGTATTGTCTGAGCTGAAACTTCAGTACCCACATCTGACAAATCTTTTATCAGTTCCTCAGCAGTCACACGGGGACTTTTCTCCACTCTACGCTTCAGGTAGCGCACAGCAGTCAAAGTCAGCATCTTCTTTCTGCCACGACCAGGTAGCGTTTCAACAGTGTCCTTTGCCTTGAATTTGCGAATGATGCTTCCTATGGTCTCTCTTGGTATGTTTAACATCTTTGCAATCTGCTTATAGCCATTGCCCTTCCTGTGAAGAGTAATCACCTCTTGTCTTCCTGGACCAATCTCTTGACTTGACCATGTTTGTAACCACACCAGTAAATGTCTAGAAGGAGCTGAGTATCACAGTCATTTTAAAGCTGCCTAATTGGTGCTTATTATGCTTTATTGCTGCTCCGTGACATCCACAGGTGTTTTCAATACCTGATTGAAAACACTTGAATGAACCTCTGTTCTTCAGAGTGGTGGTCTTTAAGGGGTTGAATAATTGTGTCAATGAAGAATTCACAAAAGAAACATTTACTACTGTATTACAAAACCAATTGATGTCATTTTAGTTGCATATGGTTCTTTAAAAAGTCCTTGTAGGATTTCATTCTGAATACAATTACAAATGTCACTAAATTCCCTAAAACCCTTTACAGCATTGGGGGTTGAATAATTTTGAACACAACTGTAGATAGATACTGTGATAAAGTACACGGTATGGTCTGTGACGGGGTGTATATTCCCTCTAAACTGTATAGGGAGGGATAGGATATTTAGCTCCAGGGGGAGTGTTTGTACTATATATGGAAGCCCAAGAGGTTCTTTTACTCTCCACACACTGTTCAGCTGGAAGTAATTTAGTAGCAGTGAAAAGAAATCACTGCCTGCTTTTTCACTCTGAGGGAGGTGCCTGTGGTGGAGAGGAGCAAAGTGTTTTGGTTCCTGGCTGAAGTTTGATTGCTACCATAACAGTTCTAAAGTTGGTGAAACCTATGTTTTGTTTAGTTTAGAAAAGAAGCCCTGATAGTAAGGGACCTTTAAGTGAGTCAGTGCTCAAAAGGAGCTAGAGTTTGTTTTTTTGGGATGTGTTTGTTTTGTTTTTGAATGCTGACACTGCTGTC
The DNA here is from genome assembly GCA_009667805.1 of Leptobrachium leishanense. Lineage (NCBI taxonomy): Eukaryota > Metazoa > Chordata > Amphibia > Anura > Megophryidae > Leptobrachium > Leptobrachium leishanense. The sequence continues at coordinate 147,663,418 of CM019071.1, forward strand.
TGCTAAACAGCAGTTAATTCAATAAAGGACTTGTTTATGAAATCCCAAGAGGACCGTGCTTTCTAAGGATATAACACCCAAGGCGGGTACAAGGATTACAATATGGTGTTTGGATGCGGGCAGAAAGCACATAAATGGTCTGTGGGTATGTGAAGCTCCTGCTAAGCTGCATATGGAAGATATTTTTTTTCTTTTCTGTGACCTGCTGACTTTTTTGGCTCTGTGTTGGCTCTGCTCTCTTTTTTGGCTCTGCATTGTTATTACTTGCCTTTTGGAATAAGGATGGAGGACCTAATGAAAGCTCTGGTGCAGGCGACCGCCGTGCAGCAGGAGACAAATCGCCTAGTGGCTGCACAGGTTGAAAACCTAAGGGACGCTCAGCAGGAAGACAGGGCTATCCTTGCCAATGTTTTACAAAGACTGATATCGCCACCTGAAGGGAGCCCTCCTGTGGACCGAGCTGTCCGTATCCGCGCAACCGACTTTTTGCATAAAATGTCAGAGGCGGATGATACAGAGGCTTACCTCACAACTTTTGAGAGGGTCGCTGCCCGGGAAAAATGGACGTTTGATCAGTGGGCTGGGCTGCTGGCTCCATGCCTAAGTGGGGAATCCCAGAGGGCCTATGAAGATTTGCCCTATGACCAGGCCCAGGACTATACACAGCTAAAGGATGAGATCCTGACTCGTATAGGCATAACTCCCGGGCTTAGGGCCCAAAGGTTCCACAACTGGACTTATGATATGGGGAAACCTACACGCACCCAGATGTACGAGTTACTGAGGTTTGCTCAGAAATGGCTGGAACCTGAGGTCAACCGAGCTGCTGTAATTGTGGAAATGGTCGTTATGGATCGCTTTCTCCGTCATTTGCCGACAGGACTGCGGCAATGGGTTAGCCAAGGGGACCCAAAGGACCCAGAAGCGATGATGTGCTTGGTTGAAAGGTACTTGACCGCTAAGGAGCTACACGGTATCGATCCTCAGCCTAAAACCAAATCCCCTAACCACCGGACAGGTGGAAAAACTGGAAACAAAGGACAGAACCCAGTACCCAGCATGGGACAATGGGACTACAATGCTGGAAGGTACCCAAAACCCCCGCCTCAGCCACGGGATCAGACTGAGAAACCAGTAGTCTGCTTCAGATGTCACGAACCAGGACATTTTGCCCGAGACTGCCCAGGAGGCGAAGAGCCCATGCAGTGCGATGTGGGTGCAAGGGCTCCGCATAGGACTGTGTTAACTTGCTCAAAAATGTGTGTGATGACTAGCGCTGTTGATATGACACATCTAAGACTGATAAGTGTGGAAGGAAAGCATGTGCAAGCGCTGCTCGATTCTGGGAGCGAAGTTACTTTGATAAAAGAGGTTCTGCTTCAGCCAGAACACTTAGATGCCAAGCAAATGCTTGATATTGTATGTATACATGGTGACACCCACTCATACCCCACAGCGGAGGTTGAGTTTGCCACTGATGTTGGATGGGTCAAATACCGTGTAGGGGTGGTGCCCCTGTTGCCCTATAATGTGGTATTAGGCAGGGACTTTCCCCATTGCCGTTACATGTGGGATAACTCCTCGGGCCCTCAGGAAGTGACCTCTGAAGAGGTACAGGAGCTGGATAGATGTAAAATGTTTCCTTTCAGTGATATTGACTGGGAACCAGGTAGAGAACAAGAGGCACCCCTCGCGTGCCTGGGTAATGAGGTAGAACCACCCCAGAATGAGGCTCCTGTAGAACAGTTGGATTTCCAGGATCTGGGAGTCCACTGTGGAAACTTTAGAGCTGCCCAATGGGAGGATGCAACCCTGAAAGCGGCAAGAGATAATGTGCAAGTAATGGAGGGTAAAGTCGTAGACCCAGACAAGCCTCTAGGCTTTCCTTATTTTAAAGTGGAAAACAATTTGTTATATCGAGTAGACAAAAAAGGGGAAGAGGAGGTGGAGCAGCTGCTGGTTCCACAGTCACATAGAAACACTGTTTTGGAGCTAGCCCATAGCCATGTGTTAGGAGGGCACCTGGGGACCGATAAAACCAGAGAGAGAGTTCTGGCCCGGTTCTATTGGCCTGGTATATTCTCGGCCATAGAGCGGTTTTGCAAATCCTGCCCAGAATGTCAACTAAAGGCCCCACATAAAGGCTTCCGCAATCCACTGGTACCCCTTCCTGTCATAGAGGTTCCTTTTGAGTGGATCGCAATGGACCTAGTAGGGCCTCTGCTTAAGTCCGCTAGGGGACATCAATACATTTTAGTTGTTGTTGACTATGCAACCCGGTACCCCGAGGCAGTGCCCCTACGGAATGCCAACTCTAAGAATATAGCAAGGGAGTTAATAATGATGTTTAGCAGGATGGGTATACTAAAAGAGATCCTCACAGACCAGGGTACCCCATTCATGTCCAAACTTATGAGTGAGTTATGTAAAGTACTTAACATTACTCAGCTAAAAACTTCGGTGTACCATCCTCAAACAGACGGACTGGTGGAGAGGTTTAACAAAACACTGAAGGCTATGTTGCGTAAAGTGATAGATAAAGACGGGAAGAACTGGGATCATCTATTACCATACCTTATGTTTTCCATTAGGGAAGTCCCACAGTCTTCCACTGGGTTTTCACCATTTGAATTATTGTATGGCCGGCATCCCAGGGGCATTTGAGATGTTGCCAAGGAAACATGGGAACAAGAGCATACCCCCCACCAAAGTATAATAGAACATGTAGTTCAGATGCAAGAACGGATGGAGGCTGTAATGCCCATAGTTAAAGAAAATATGGAAAACGCTCAGAAAGCCCAACAAGCCAGTTACAACAGGAACGCAAGGCTGCGAGTATTCAAACCAGGAGATCGGGTTCTGATCCTTATCCCCACGGTTGAAAGCAAATTCCTAGCCAGCTGGCAAGGCCCATACGAAATCACTGAGAGGGTCAGTGACGTAAACTATAAAGTGAGACAGCCGGGTAGACGTAAGGCAGAACAGATCTACCATATAAACCTAATGAAGCCATGGGTAGAAAGGGAGGTCCTCATGGTGACCAAAGGCAAACCTACGCACGTTGCCCATGGGAACGATCCAGAGGTCTATATCGCCGAAACTCTTGCTTCCCATCAGAAACAAGAAGTTAAAGATTTTGTATCCAAAAACAGAGAGGTGTTTTCCCCAGTACCAGGGAAAACTCACATCATCAAGCATGATGTCATTACGGAACCTGGAAAGAAAGTTAATCTGAAGCCCTACAGGATACCCGAGGCTAGACGGGAAGCAGTCAGTGCAGAGGTAAAAAAGATGCTTAAGTTAGGGGTCATTGAAGTGTCACAAAGCGAGTGGAATAACCCGATCGTGTTAGTGCCTAAACCAAATGGGGAAATACGGTTCTGCAACGATTTCCGTAAGTTGAATGACATTTCTAAGTTTGATGCTTACCCCATGCCTCGGGTGGATGAACTGATAGAAAGATTGGGTAAAGCCCAATATCTTAGTACATTGGACTTGACCAAAGGATATTGGCAGGTGCCCCTGACCATGAGAGCCAAGGAAAATACGGCTTTTTCTACCCCTGAGGGGTTATACCAGTATAAGGTGTTACCATTCGGGCTGCATGGTGCCCCAGCCACCTTTCAGCGCATGATGGATAAGATACTCCAACCCCATAGAGAGTATGCAGCTGCCTATCTGGATGATGTGGTAATTCACAGTGCGGACTGGGAAACACATCTGTTGAAGCTTCAGGCAGTACTGGATAGTATACGGACTGCTGGTTTAACAGCTAATCCCACTAAGTGCTCTTTAGGCCTAGAGGAGGCTAAATATCTGGGGTACACCATCGGGCGGGGGCTCCTTAAGCCACAACAGAGCAAGGTAGCAGCCATCTCTGGTTGGCCACGTCCGGTAACAAAAAAAACAAGTCAGGGCATTCCTGGGCTCAACGGGATATTATCGCAAGTTTATCCCTGGCTTTGCTACTATTGCTAACCCCCTGGTTGAGCTCACCAAAGGTAAAAGCCCGGTTATGGTTAAATGGTCCCCAGAAGCAGAGTGTGCCTTTCTGATCCTGAAAGAAGCTCTGTGTGCTGATCCTGTGTTGGTGGCTCCGGATTTCACCAAATCGTTTGTAGTACAGACCGATGCGTCTGATGTAGGCCTGAGTGCAGTGCTTTCTCAGGTACATGGGGGAGAGGAACATCCAGTCATGTACCTGAGCCGCAAACTAAACCCCCATGAACAGAGATACTCCGTGGTGGAGAAGGAGTGCCTGGCTATTAAATGGGCTTTAGAATCCTTGAGGTATTATCTGCTAGGGCAGCGGTGTACACTGGTTACTGATCACGCACCCTTAACGTGGATGAGGCAGAATAAATAAAAAAATGCCAGGGTGACTAGATGGTTCCTGAGTCTCCAGCCATACCAGTTCACTATGGCCCACAGGGCTGGTACTGCCCAGGGTAAAGCGGATGGCCTCTCCCGTGTTCACTGTTTATGGTCCGAGGCCGCTCACCCCGATGGGCCTGAGCTGGGGGGAGGGATATGTGATAAAGTACACGGTATGGTCTGTGACGGGGTGTATATTCCCTCTAAACTATATAGGGAGGGATATGATATTTAGCTCCAGGGGGAGCATTTGTACTATATATGGAAGCCCAAGAGGTTCTTTACTCTCCACACATTGTTCAGCTGTAAGTAATTTAGCAGCAGTGAAAAAAAATCACTGCCTGCTTTTTCACTCTGAGGGAGGTGCCCGTGGTGGAGAGGAGCAAAGTGTTTTGGTTCCTGGCTGAAGTTTGATTGCTACCATAACAGTTCTAAGGTTGGTGAAACCTATGTTTTGTTTAGTTTAGAAAAGAAGCCTTGATAGTAAGGGACCTTTAAGTGAGTCAGTGCTCAAAGGAGCTAGAGTTTGTTTTTTAGGGATGTGTTTGTTTTGTTTTTGAATGCTGTATCAATATGTGTGGAACCAGGAAGGAGAGTGTTTGTAACCAGGGGGAAGGATATATGTGTTACACTGCAGCTCAGCAGAATATAGGGGAGGAGTCACATGGACACGGACTAGTTAGCAGAACTATAGATTAGAACCTGTCATAAGATGATCTCTTAATAAATATATAAAACCCTGCAGCTGGAGTCCGAGACAATATTTACAGAATCAGTCTCATTTATACATGGTGGCAGCGGATCTAATTTGAAAACTACTCCAAAAGCAGATATGGAAGGTTTAAAAGCACCCAGTCTCCTGGATTTTCAGGCAAGAAATCTGTCTCAGGCATGGAAGAGATGGAAAGAAGAAATGCTTCTATACACAGACCTGGTCCTGGTTGATAAACCAAAAGAGATGAAGGTAAAGCTGTTCCTGTACTTGATTGGGGATAAAGGCAGAGAGGTTAAAGACACCCTTCTCCCAGGAGTGGCAGCTCCCTCACTGACTGTCCTAATGAAAGCATTTGATGATTATTGTGAGCCAAAACAAAATGAGACTGTGGAAAGATATAATTTTTTTTCACGGAGTCAGAGGGAAGAAGAAGGCATAGACGCATATGTCACAGAGCTGTGTACACTGGCAGCCACCTGCAATTTTGGTAATATCAGAGACTCTTTAATAAGGGACAGAATTATATGTGGCACAAGAGATTCTAACCTCAGGGAACGTTTACTGAGAGAAGTGGACTTAACACTTGATAAATGTCTACAAATCGGCAGAGCTGCTGAACTGTCTACAGAGAGGGTGAAGCTCCTGGAGAGGTCCAGCACCGGTGCAGTGTCAGTCCATGGAATGGAAACAAGCTACACTCTTAGGAAGAGTCCGAGCAGAATGGCAGAGACTCCACATAAGATAATACAGTGCATATATTGTGGTAAGCGTCACGAGAAACTGAAAGAGAAATGCCCAGCATTTGGAAAGCAATGTAAGGGGTGCGGTAAGGCCAATCATTTCATTAACCAGTGCCGTGCCAGTCTGCACCAACAAAGGAAGCCGGCAGTACAAGCTGTATATAAGGAAACAGCGGATTCAGAGGAATACGAAGACATTCTGGGTCTGACTTTGGAACCAGCTTTTCAGATTTGTGCACTGAAGAAATTTACGAGCAAATTTTCATCAGCTTTGTTTGCTACCATGCTCATCGACCAGCAAGCTGTGAGATTCCAAATGGATTGTGGGGCGGACTGCAATGTCCTACCAGCAAGGATGGTGAAAGACCAATCTAAAATTCTACCCTGTGATAAGATACTAAGGATGTACAATAAGAGTACACTGACACCAGTAGGGATATGTAAGCTCAAAATAAGGAACCCATGCAATCAAAAGTTATATCAGGCTGAATTTGTTGTCATTGACTCAGAGCTGTGTCATCCTATACTAGGAAGTAGAGCTATCCAAGCCATGGATCTGATCTCGGTGCAGCACCAAAATATCCTAACTGTGGAACAAGACAGCAAACAGTCAGATAGCGCTATGTGGGGCTGGTCAACCATCAACAAGGAGTATGCTGATATTTTTCGAGGAGTGGGCTGTCTAGAGGGGAAATTGAAATTGGAAGTGGATGCTCTTGTACAGCCTGTTAGACTTCCAAAACGAAAAGTTCCTGTATCATTACTCAAACCCCTTCAAGAGGAGCTCGCCAGTTTAGAAAAACAGGGGATTATCACCCCTGTAGAGAGAAGCACAGACTGGATTAGTAGTATGGTGATAGTGAAGAAACCATCAGGGAAGTTAAGGATTTGCATTGACCCTAAGCCTCTAAATAAAGCTTTGAAAAGGAGCCACTATCCTTTGCCTACACTTGATGACATACTTCCTGATCTAGCAAGGGCAAGAATTTTTTCAGTGTGTGATGTAAAGAGTGGATTTTGGCATATCGAATTAGAGGAAGACTCCAGCTACTTAACCACTTTTTCTACTCCTTTTGGCCGATACCGGTGGGTTAGGATGCCTATGGGTATTAGTCCTGCCCCAGAGGTTTTTCAGAGAAAACTAAATCATGCACTGGAAGGGCTACCAGGTATCAGAGTTATTGCAGATGATATCCGGATTGTAGGAGAAGGAGAAACTGATGTGGAAGCCATTAAAGATCACGATCAGAAGCTGAGGAAGTTACTAGATCGTTGCAGAGAACGACAGCTCAAACTAAATCCAGAGAAATTCCAGTTAAGAAAAACTGAAGTACCTATATTGGTCACTTATTGTCAGCCCAGGGACTTCAAGCAGACCCCAGCAAAGTAAAAGCCATTACTGAAATGCCCAGACCCACAGACGTTAAAGGAGTACAGAGATTTTTGGGGATGTTGAACTATCTTTCAAGGTTTTGTGAGAACATATCAGATGCAGGTGAACCTCTGCGCCAACTAACCCAGAAGGATGCAGTGTGGGAGTGGACTGAAGTGCAGGAAGGGGCATTTCAGCAGATCAAATCAAAAATCAGTTGTGCGCCAGTACTCAAGTATTATAACCCAGAAGAACCATTGGAACTACAATGCGATGCGTCAGAGAGAGGTCTGGGAGCAGCACTGATGCAGAGTAAGCAACCGTTAGCTTTTACAAGCAGAGCATTGACGGAGACAGAGCAAGGTTATGCCCAGATTGAGAAGGAGTTGTTAGCAGTCCTCTTTGGCATGGAAAAATTTCATCAATTCACATTTGGACAAACAGTAGCTGTACAGTCCGACCATAAGCCCCTTGAAAGCATTATGAAGAAACCTTTACTTAAAGCGCCCCGACGTCTTCAGCGTATGATGTTACGTCTTCAAATGTACGATGCATGTATCAGATACTGCCCAGGAAAGTCTCTGGCAGTGGCAGACACATTGAGTAGGGCTTATCTGGACGAGGGTTCCGTGGAGGGCTCAGTGGAGCACCAGATTGAAACGGTAAACATGCTCCAATATCTACCCATCTCAAACAGGAGACTTGACGCTATACAAAAAAGCACCGATAAAGACAAGACTTTACAAGCAGTGAAGCACATTGTTTTGAGGGGATGGCCTCATGCAAAGGAACTGGTACCTCTAGAGGCTTCACCATTTTACCACATACGTGATGAACTGAGTGTACAGGATGGTGTACTATTCAAAGGCGAGCGAGTTGTTATACCATCTGAACTTCGATCTGATATTATGTCTCGGATCCATTCTTCACATTTCGGCGTGGAAGGATGTCTACGTAGAGCCAGGGAATCTGTTTACTGGCCAGGAATGAATGCGCAGTTGAAAGAGTACATTGACCAATGTGACATATGCCGGTCATTTGATACTAAACAACAAAAGGAGACCTTGATGCCTCATGAGATCCCAACTAGACCATGGGAAAAGATCGGTACTGATTTGTTCACATTCCACGGACACGAGTATTTAATAACGGTGGACTATGACTCTAACTTCTGGGAGATAGACCAGATTCAGGATACAAGATCAACAACAGTGATAAGAAAATTGAAGGCTCATTTTGCCAGATATGGAATCCCAGACACTGTATGTTCAGATAATGGACCCCAGTTTATTTCGATGGAGTTTAAAGAATTCAGTATGAATTGGGACTTTGACCACATTACCTCATCACCAGGATACCCCCAAAGCAATGGGAAGGTAGAGTCGGCAGTAAAAACGGCCAAGAGACTCCTGCAAAAGGCTGTGTCCTCTGGTAATGATCCCTACCTAGCATTATTGGATCATCGCAACACACCAACGCAAGGTCTGGAGTGCAGTCCTGCTCAAAGACTGATGGGTCGAAGGACCAAATCGTTACTTCCCATGAGAGGAAGTCTGTTAATGAAGGATCACGGGATGAATGACAGGCACCAAATTCTATGCACAAAACAACGTGCATTGCAAGCCGCTCAATAGAATAGGGGAGCCAAAGACCTGCGGCCTCTAAATGTTGGCGAACAGGTGTGGGTACAACCACCAATTAACCAGGGAAAAGAGTGGCGGAAAGCTTGCCTAAGAGCCCCTGCTGGAATCAGGTCCTATGAAGTTGTAACAGAGTCAGGACAAGTTCTGAGAAGAAATAGGAGGCACCTGAGAGGCACTGGACGATACAGGCCTCAAATAAGGACCCAAAGTAGCAATCAAGAGGAATATGACACGAACGAGACTAACCAGCCATCAATAGCAAATACCCCAGAAGAAGATCAGGAAGAACCACACTGTGAAATATCAGACACAGAAAGACTGGGGGATGACACCAATGTTCTACGAGAACAACCACAAGGATACAGAAACACCCAGACTAGAAGCGGGAGATCCATCCTAAAACCAGCATATCTAAATGATTATGTGGACTAACATGTGACCCACTACAAGAATCCGTTTCACGATCCATCTACCTCCTAGACTTGAGCTAAAAGGAAACAACTTCCATTTTCCCAAAAAGGGAAAGCTGTATCAATATGCGTGGAACCAGGAAGGAGAGTGTTTGTAACCAGGGGGAAGGATATATGTGTTACACTGCAGCTCAGCAGGATATAGGGGAGGAGTCACATGGACACGGACTAGTTAGCAGAACTGTAGATTAGAACCTGTTATAAGATGATCTCTTAATAAATATATAAAACCCTGCAGCTGGAGTCAGAGACAATATTTACAGAATCAGTCTCATTTATACAAATGCTGACACTGCTGTCTGCTAAACAGCAGTTAATTCAATAAAGGACTTGTTTATGAAATCCCAAGAGGACCGTGCTTTCTAAGGATATAACACCCAAGGCGGGTACAAGGATTACAATACAGATAGATACAATTCAAGGAACAGCTTTAAAGGGAACCAGGTGACAGAAATGCAGATTACCAACTCAAAGAAGAAATTAACACACTGAAATCTGAACACAGGTCTGCCATACAGGAAATGCAACTGAAGATTCAACGACTTCAAGAGGAAAATATCCAGCTGAGAGAAGAGATGAGGGAACTTAAAACACAAACGGAGCCCATCAACCAGGAGAGAGAATCAACAATGATTAATATAGACAAAGTGCCTGAAAATGAACATGAGACAAATAAAACTCCATACATCAACAACACAGAGATCAGTGACAGCCAAAACCACTCACAAAATCCTGAACCCACAACCAGCTGGCGAACAAACTCCTGAAACTGTAATAATAATGGATTCAAATGGGAAGTACTTAAACACAAGAAGGCTCTTCCCAGGAAAGAAAGTCCCCAAAATCCATTGCGCTACCATTGAACAGACAATGGAAGTCCTCACAAATCCATACTTCACGAACCCCAAACAAATCATCATACACACAGGTACGAACAACATTCAGACACAACAGAAAGGCATTGCAGACAAACTGTCACAATTTACACACACTGCACAGCAAAAGTTCCCCCACTCCAAAATAATCCTTTCCTGCCTACTTCCAAGGAAGGACATAGCGAACCACATCATCCAGAACATCAACACAGAAATGGCGGCTAAAACTAGCTCAAAGCCCAAATTCATCTGGCCCAACACCCTTCCATAACCCCTGAACACCTCTATGATAACAAACACCTCAACAAACAAGGGGTGAGTCACCTGGCAAGAGAATTTAAAGACATTGTACTGAACAGAACCCATATCCCCGAACCTGGCACCAACCAAACCCAAACTAACACAACAACCACCACAAGACGACCTCAAACCGCACCGCACCGCACCAAGAGAAGAACACCACATTTAAACCAAGAACAGGACAAAACAGATGGCAGGAATGGCAGAAACCACCCGCCTCAAGATGGACATCAAGACCTCCACAGAACAGAGACTTGGAGGAGATACGGACCCTCCTCGGCACACTATACAGCAAATTAATGTGAACTGATCTCATAATGAACTACAAGGACAACCATCCACAACCTGGTTGTCCCATGTAATTTTGCTCATTACAAGGTATAACAATGTAAAATGACATCACTAACAATCAGTAGCTGGAACATTCAGGGTCTGAATGCTTCAGCCTTTGGATCCAAAGTAAACGATCCAGACTTCAAACATAGACTGCACAAGGTGGACATACAAATCCTGCTGGAAACATGGAGCTGGGCACAGGATGACCCACAAACACCTGTGGGCTACAGAGAATTTTCCGTGCCCGCCCAGAAGGATAAAAGCATCAAACAGGGTCGCCATTCAGGAGGAATATTAATCTGGTATAAGGAGGATACACGAGAACATCAAAGCAATCAAGAAAGTAGAGAGCCACATCTGGATAAAAATAAATAGCTCCATCCTCACCTCTAAGTCAGACATCTTCCTATGTGCAGCTTACATTGCACCACCAGAGTCTCCATACTCCAAAACAGACACCTATGAGGTGGTACAGAGTGAGGCCACCCACTTCCAGTCCCTAGGACACGTGCTTCTCTATGGAGACCTCGACGCCAGGACAGGAAGAGAAAAGGACTATGTGACCTCAGATGGGAACACATACATTTTGGGAGCCGCAAACTACTGTCAGGAGTCAATACAGACGCAAAGAAACAGCTATGACAATACAACCAACAAGAGTGGAAGAAAACTGCTGAATTTGTGTTGGAGTCTCGGGCTCTACATCCTTAATGGCCGCACCAAGAAAGACTCTCTGGGAAGATATACATTAATCTCCCATGTAGGAAACAGTGTGGTCGACTATGCAATCACAGATATGAACTCCACTCACATCAACGCCTTCACCGTCACCCCACAAACACACCTGTCAGACCACAGTCAACTACTGCTTTATATTAAATCCTCAAGCAAACCATCCTCAAAACCCCATTAGAATGGACTGTACAACCTCCCACCATCGTTCAAATGGACCAGACACTCTACCATAGAGGTCATCAACAGACCCGACATCAAAGATCAGCTAACAGTCTTTCAAAACCATACCTATGTCTCAAGTCCCGAGGTGGTGAACCAAGCAGCAAAGGACCTCCACAGCATACTACACACCATCGCAGAGACCTCCAACATTAAAAAAAGTCAACTTCAAGAAATCATTTAATCAACAACCCAATAAATGGTTTGACAAAGAATGCAGAACACTAAGAAACAACCTACGAACAGTCTCAAATAAAAAACACAGAGACCCCGACAACATCGACCTGAGGATCACTCATGGTGTCCTGCAGGAAAACTATAAACAAATCCTCAAAAATAAAGAGCTCATATAAGGAGAACTTCTTCTGCAGCATAAAGGTGAATGGGAAGAGAACAGAGTACTTCCGGCAGGCTCGTGGAGTCAGACAAGGCTGCAGCCTAAGTCCAACCCTCTTTAACATCTACATCAATGGACTGGCTGAAGCTCTAGAATCCTCCTCAGCACCAGGACTAACTCTACATGACACCGAGGTGAAGTTCCTGTTGTATACAGATGACCTCCTATTACTGTCACCAACAGAGAGAGGTCTACAAGATAGCCTGGAAGTGCTGGAAAAACACAGTGCGGCATGGGCACTACCCATCTGTGACAGAACACGCTGTCACTGTGCGACTTGGAGGGGGATGTGCGCTAGCCTCCTGCCCAGAGACTATGGCCCGTGAAAGAGACTATTGGGGAACTGGTGGACCTTTTAAATATATTTTGGTTTTCACTGTTTTATAGATATGCCAGTTAACTAAAGATTTCTGATGTCTGTGTATTATTCCCTGTATAGTGTAGACCTCTGTATTAGTACCTGCTATTGTGTAAATTCTCTCAGTAACAACTTCCTTTTGTTTATGTGCTTTCTCCTTCCCCCATTCTCCATTGTTTGAATGCCCTGGGTAGTTATCTGATCTGTGATGTTGTCTGTTTGATTGTATGCAAAGGTTTTGGTCCTTGACTCTATCTGTCCTCTCTGTGAATAAACAGTCAGTTCTATTCTGACCAGCATGAAGTCACGACTCATGTTTTGGAGTACCAGGAATCTTCTGCCCGCTGTTCCAAGGAAAGGCTCCAGGTCTACAGTTTTGGCTTATTCCTGGGGGTGCTAGCCAGGCTCTCTAGATACACCGGGCCTTGAGCTGTGGCTAAGGTACAAGAGAAAGGTGTGAGAGTCACGAGGAGAAACTGGGTGTCCAGCGAGGAAGCAGCATTTGGCAGATGCGACCCTGTCCGGGCACAGAGATCTGTTACACCATCAACCAAAAGAAAACAAAGGTCATGGTTTTCCAAAGGAAGAATGCAATAACCAAGAGGTCATCTTTCACACTTAATGACTGCACTCTTGATGAAGCCAACAGCTACACATACCTCGGCCTAGAAACAAACCGATCGGGAAGTTTCAAACCAGCCATAGAGGCCCTAAGAGAAAAGGCGTGTAGAACCTTCTATGCCATCAGGAGAAACCTCTACAAACTAAAACCGCCTGTAAGAGTCTGGCTTAAAACCTTTGATAGCGTCATCACTCCAATCCTCCTTTATGGCAGTGAAGTTTGGGGCCCCATCACCTACCCTGACCAACCCAAATGGGACACCAACCCAACAGAAATATTCCATCTGGAATTCTGCAAGCACCTCCTCCAAGTCCATCGGAGCACCTCTAACAATGCTTGCTGGGCCGAGCTGGGCAGACTCCCCTTACTTCTTGCAGTACAGAAGAGAGCGCTATCATACTGGGACCACCTAAACATCAGCAGCCTCAATTCATACCACCATAAAGCCCTACTGGCCAACAAGGACCACCGCAAACCATGTGGGCTGCAACAACTCATATCCACCCTCATCATCCAAAGCCCCCTGAATGCAACCTGACAAAATATCAAATAAAAGGCCCTAAGTAACGATTCCAGGGAAAACTATATCAGAGAATGGAGACATGATATAGCAAACTCCCAGAAACTCACCATTTACCAATCATTACAGAGGGAATACAAACTGGCCCCGTACCTGGAGGGAATACAAACTGGCCCCATACCTGGAGGTACTACAAGACCCCAAGGACAGACAGATCCTGAGCCGGTACAGACTGAGTGCCCACAGTCTGGAAATTGAATCAGGGCGGCATAGACAGACCTACAAGCCCAGGGAGAATAGACTGTGCCAGCATTGTGACCAGGGGGCCCTGGAAGATGAGGTCCACTTCCTCCTACAGTGCCCCAAGTACTCAGTACTGAGGGAAACTCACTTCCAGAGACTCTCTGCTCTCATCCCGGACTTCACCTCTATAGAAGAGACGAGGAAACTCCACATCATACTGGGAGAAGAGACGAGGAAACTCCACATCATACTGGGAGAAGAACGATGAAACTCCACAGCATACTGGGAGAAGAGGAGCCGGCGATGAAAATATTTGCCCAATACGTCGCAGAATGTCACAGACTGAGAGGAACAGAAGAGATCCCGGACTCATAAATCCCCAACAAGGACTCACCCCCATCCCATCTCACATTATCCCTTACCCCTGATAATGTCCATGGACTTGCCCACTCCCCCCCATATATATGTCCCACTACCCCCCCTCCTCCCCATATGCTTTGGCAATGCTAAAATGTATTTGGTCCTGCCAATAAAGCTTATTTTGATTTGATTTGATACATCCATACAGATAGATACAGAGATAGATAGATACAGAGATAGATAGATACAGAGATAGATAGATACATACAGAGATAGATACATACAGAGATAGATACAGATAGATAGATAAGGATCGATACAGAGAGATACAGATAGATAGATACAGAGATAGATAGATACAGAGATAGATAGATACAGAGATAGATAGATACAGAGATAGATAGATACAGAGATAGATACAGAGATAGATACAGAGATAGATACAGAGATAGATAGATACAGAGATAGATAGATACAGAGATAGATAGATACAGAGATAGATAGATACAGAGATAGATAGATACAGATACAGAGATAGATACATACAGATAGATAGATACATACAGATAGATAGATACATACAGATAGATAGATACATACAGATAGATAGATACATACAGATAGATAGAGACAGATAGAGACAGATAGATAGATAAGGATCGATACAGAGAGATACAGATAGATAGATAAGGATAGATACGAATACAGATAGATACAGATAGATACGGATAGATACAGATAAATAGATACAGACAGGCCAGCCATCAGAAATGTTGGGGCCCCTTACTGACCCTCACAATGGGCCCCCCATGATCCCGTCTTCCCATAATAAATACAATATTTAGTGTGAATCGTGATCACATTACAGAGTGGTAGTCCCAATATCTTGAAATCACACATATTGCTCGCACAACAGTAGATTTGAGATAAAAAAAAGTACCAATCTGGTTCAAATAATTTAAAACAGAATGAAATTGTGATTAAAAAAGAATATAATCTGAATCAAGATCGTATTACAGAGTGTTGCTCCCAATACCTTTAAAAATCACATAAAATGTGTATTAGTGCAAACAATGTAGCATAAAAGTATAATTAGATAATTCCACTGGTTAAGCATCACAGAGCACCACAGCAAAAGAACTCTCACTGTAAAGGCAGGGAGTATGAACATACACAGGATCCACAGCAATAGACCTCTAATGATAAAGGCAGGGAGTATGAACGTACACAGGATCCACAGCAATAGACCTCTAATGATAAAGGCAGGGAGTATGAACGTACACAGGAATTCTGTGTACGTTCACTCACTGCCTTTACCGTTAAACTAAAATATTGCTGTGGCTCCTGTGACCCCACTCTTAGTTCTCATGTTCATTTCATCCCCCCCTCCTCTCCTTTAGTTTCACCCCCTCTTCTCTTTGAACCCCCCCCCCCATTTTAAATTAATCTCCCCCCTTCATTTTAAATTCATCTCCTCTCCTTATTTTAAATTAATCTCCTCTCATTCTGGTTTAATTTCACCCCCCCCCTTCTGTTTAAAAATTCACCCCGTTTTAATTCAACCTCCCCCTTCTGTTTTAAATTCACCCCCCTTCTGGTTAAAAATTCACCCCCCTTCTGTTTTAAATTCACCCCCTGTTTTAATGTAACTCCCCCTCCCTTATGTTTTAAATTCACCCCCCCCCCCCTTCTGGTTAAAAATTCACACCCCCTTCTGTTATAAATTCACCGCCTGTTTTAATTTAACCCCCCTGCTGTTTTAAATTTACCCCCCTTCTAGTTAAAAATTCACCCCCTGTTTTAATATAACCCCCCTTCTGATTTAATTTCACCCCTCCCCATTCTGGTTAAAAATTCACCCCCCTTGTTTTAAATTCATAGCCCCCTTGTTTAAATTCACCCCTCCTCTCTTTTAAATCCCCCCTTCCCAGTATTACCTGGCCTTGATGGGACTCGAGCCGGTGGTTCTCCTATCTTTCCTCCGCCGCTCCACGTGCATCTTGCAGCGCCGGGAGGTTATAAGACCACTTCCTCCAGCGCCGCAGAGTACACGTGCGGAGGCGCGACTCGGGAGGAAGGCAGAGCCAGGATCGGGGCATGACGCTGCCTGCTGCAGACATTTGGTGCGCCCCCTCTGACATCATCAGAGGGGGCCCGTCGGCTGCCGCCTGCCGCCGTCTTGGAAGTCTCTGCTTGTCCGGGCCCAGGTAGGCGGCAGTACCTCCTCTGAGGCCTAAAGTAAAGATTGCTGCCGCCGGCGGGCCCCCCTAGTCCCCGGGTCCCTTACCATAGCATGGGCTGTAATGCCCTGATGGCGGCCCTGGATACAGATAGAGATACAGAGAGATACAGATAGATACAGATAGATAGAGATACAGACAGACATTAGCGGTTATATCGGTGCTGGAGGGAACAGGTCCAGCAGACGTCCAGTATAATATAATTTTTCTTCTCCATTTCAGAAATGATCGTTGCGAGAAGAGAACCATGACATACATCAAGACCGACACACCTGGCCGATACACCTCCAAAGGCATCCGTAAGGCCCACCTTTACGTCATATTCCTGTGTATGGGGGGGGGGGTAACAGTGATATAATAATAAATGAAATCGTGTTTAGAATTTGCATAAAATTAAATGGAGAAGGTTTCTATGTATAATAATAACCGGTCTGTCTCTCCAAGGCACCGGAAGTGAACTCGATATCACAGTGTCGTACACAATCTATGACGGATACTGCATCATCACCACAAGAATTAACCGAGGTCAATCGTCCAGTGTCATGGTGTCTCTGTTTGGTAAGTAAATCCCTCACCTCGGGTTTAATTCAGTCATTAATGATCCCAGGATCTGATTAGGATAATAACACCAAGACACGGAGGCTTCATATTATGCTTTACTCTTCCAACAGCAGCAAAGAAAAATTCAATAAAGCTTTTAAATTTTGAACAAAGGAAAAAAGTTTCACATATACAACTGCATAATATCACAACCAATCACTGTGGGGCAGTCCAACTTGGGCCAATCAGTGTCCAGCATCGGATATATAACCTCCAACCTGCGTCACATTCATCCTCTTTTCTTTGCTGCTTTCGACAGCTAAGCATATTTATTACATGATCAGAGTGATTTGTGCTTATTGTACTTATAGGTTTATATATTTCCTTGGTTTAGTGTTATTTTATTGTCTGATGCAATTTTCGCCAAGTTTTTTTTCTCTATAGCGCGGTCTTCACGGGTGAGCGGCGGTACGCTTTATTCCCGGGCTCAGGGGTTGCGGCATGCTGCCGGTCTCTCAAGGAGACAGCGATTATTTATTTTTTTTTATTTCCTCTTTATCGGCTTTCTTTCCCATTCGGGCGTGTTGGCGTGAGGCGCGGTCTGGCATATTTCAATAGGCGGAGCAACCGCCATTTGCATAGGCAGGCGCAGCTTCGCGCCATTTGCATTGTAAGGGCGGGGAGCTCTGTCCTGCGCGCGCGCACATTTACCTCAGAGCTGCCGAGCTTCGCTGAAGTAATAAACGGCCAGTTTTTTTCGTTTCCTCATGTTGGATCCCAAAACGCCAACGGCGGCTATGGGTTCTGCCCAAAAATCCTCTGTTTCGGCGGAGGTAATTTTGGCTATTGCCTTAATGTCACCAATTTCGAAAATACTTTATTGAAATTATTAGCGGCTCAGAATGCTGATAAGACTCTGGCGGAAAACCCAAACGCAATGGTGCCTTCAACATCAGAGAAATATTTGTCGGCCCAAGAGGGTGGGGTACCCTATACCCTGACTAAGGGAGTTGACTGTCTCCCCAAAAAAACAGCTATAGAAGCGACTCCTGCTGAGGAGCTGGAATTACAGAAATTACCACACAGAAGTGGCAAGTCCCGTAAACGGAGGCCTATCCGCAAGGCCAAAAAACGCGGCTGGAAAAGGGCCAGGCACACTGAGTCTAACAGCTCTGACGAGGTTAGTTCAGAAGCTGCAGAGGATGAGGAGTCGGACACTAGCGACACAGACTGGGCCCCAAATGACTCTGAAGGGGTTTTAGATTCAATTTTTTCTTCTTTTTCAAGAAGGCAAGGGGACAGTGCGGCTCCATTAGATGCCTTAGGACAGGCTATGTTTGGCCTGAGATGCTGAAGCATCCAGGGCCGGTGCTTTCACTAGGCAAGCTAGGCAACCGCCTAGGGCGCACAGCCACCTAGGGGCGCAGCCAACCCTGACCTGGTGTTACTTCCTCAGCCCCCACTGTGCTCCCTGGGGGGTCTGGGCAAGAAGGGGGACCGCTGGCTGGCCGAGTGCCAGCACTTTCTGCTGGCAGATCGGCATCTGAGGGGGTGGGGTCAGGGGTGGTCACCAGGAGCCACAGGCTTTAAAACAGGGCTCGAGGAGTTGCCTCGTCGCCCTGTTGTGGAGTTTGTTTCACACACCGCTCCTTCCTGCATCTGATTGAATTTACTGTTGACAACCCTGCTTTGTATGAGATTCCTGCTCTTGTTATTTGACCCGGCTTGGCTTTGACCACTCTCTATCATGTGTATTGCGCTGTTTGCGTGTTTTAGTGATTTAATCCCATGCTGGATGCTGGGTTGATCGCTCGCTGTTTGGGTTCTGTCCCATCACGTTTAGGGGTATCGCTTGTAACCCTCCGGGGTCCCTTTACCCAGGCTACTACTCATGTTAATGTTTTTGAAAAGACCACGATAACAAACGATTGTTTATTTCTGTTTAATGTTATTTCTAATCGCATCTCTGTACATATTAGCAATAACAATCCTGTATGCAAGCCAGTACCTTCCAAGAGTCACCAGGTATCTACTAATCTCAAGTATTTACCAGAACGATTGGTTTCTGCATCCCTGACTGCCCTGCACCTTGAATACTTCACGGACTGTCGTCCCACGTATTGAGCATGTCCTAGGCTTTCTGTCGGTCTCGGAGCCTAGAGGCAATTCAGCTAGTCCTTTGAGTCCCCTGGCTCTTGAGTTACAACCTGTACTTTATGCAATTTCTGTGTTAATTAAGAAATTATTGTTGCCCTTAACGATCTCAACTCCGCTACTCTTGGGGAAGCGATATAGCTACCGTTACACCTGGGTTCCATTATTGTACCCCTTCCTCATTGTTTGTTTAGGCCCACGCCAGACAAACGCAGTGATCACGTCTGTGTCGTTGCACAGTTTCACGTCCGTCGTAGCATAGAATCATGATCAATAGAGACCCACACACAAGTACGTGCGCACCGAACTGCACACTCACAACGCACGTGGCAAATGGACGCAAGTTAGGCGAGAACGTAAAACCGCTAAGACGGACACGCAGAGTGTGCCACATCCGCGAACAGCCTGTGTGCGTGATGCGGCGACGTCAGACGCAGCGCATTTGCGACGTCCATCACGTTGATGCTCAGAGGTTTTTTTTTGTCTGGCTGACTGTAATTGTCATATAATTTTTATTAGTTTTGATTCCCATATTTCCCTTTATTTTTCTACATCCATTAAAAAAAACGGGCCGTGTGGTGTCTACAGTATCTCCCGCCAGTACGTACGTCCGTTATGCACACACGCAGAGTGCAATCAGACTGCGTTCATCTGACATAGGCCTTAGCGGGCAGTGGCAGCTCGCAAAGCGGACCCCCGCTAGCGGCGCAGAAGATGGGCGTCTTATGATGAAGTGCAGGGGCCACCAGATGATGCAGGCGCCACAAGAGGCAGAAGAAAGAAAGATAAAAGACACGAAAGAAAGACTGGCAGAAAAAAGAGGCATTGAAGAAAGAGGCACATAGAAAAGATAAAAAAAGAGGCAAATGAAAGAGAAACAGGCAGGTGAAAAAAAAGGCAAAATAAAGAGGTACAGAAGACACAAAGAGACAGAGGAATGAAAGAGGCACAGACAAATCCCGGGCCCGACCAGCAGGGAGTAAGATGGGCACCGAAGGACCGTGTGCGACCCCCCCCCCTTGCACAGTGTGTGTGTTGTCCCCCGCATTTCAACAGTTGACAATTTTTTTTGGGGGGGCGCAAGTAGCTGGTTTTGCCTAGGGTGCAAAATAGTCTAGCACCGGCCCTGGAAGCATCCCCGCTCGTCTGAATGGGCCCCATTGGAACATGTGGCTAGTTATATTGAGGCTCGGATTCGAAAGCCCATGGACAGTAAGACACGGAATAAAATGAGGGCTGAATGCCCAAGACCGGTTCTATCCAATGAAGTGGCCTCAGCGCCCGTAGTAAACGAGGAAATTGTTGAATTCCTCAGCAAAACTGGTTGGTCCCCTAAGAGAGGTTTGAACGCAACCCTGAGAGTATGCCAAGATAAACTTTTGGATATCTTAGGTCCATTGACGAAATTGTTCAACGCCATCGAACACTCCCTTTTGGGAAATATTAAGCCTGACATTTTTGAGTACCACGGCTGGGTACAGAGAATGGTTTGTATGTTAGGAAATGCTAATACAGCCATTTCAACGGAGAGCAGATGCTCTATTCTACTCAAGGTAGAACCAAAACTGGTCTCTATGGCCAATAAGGAGCCTGGCCCGCAGGAGAGTGGGGGCCTGTTCGCCGAAGATTTTATTAAACAGATGGGTTCCCGAGCGAACTCTTTTCATAATATCAAAAAAGTTCAGGCCACTATGAGAAAAACCTTTCCAAATAAGGTATTTGACAGGGCCAGGAGAAGTAGAGGCCGTTTTCCCGGCCGAGGTTCTCAATTCCACTCCAGAGGCTTCGTCCATGCTCCAACAGGATGCTCTGAGTCGGCTGGACAATCAACCTTCTTTCCTCAGAGGTCCAGACCAGGTCGAGGAAGACCTTACCGCAGTTACCGTAGAGCAGCATATTCTGGTGAGTATGCCACACAACTTACCTTTTTTACATGCTCCGATAGGGGGCAGGGTTCATCCTTTTTTTTTCCCATTGTTGGTGTCAGATCCTTGGGTATTAGACGCAATTATGGGCTACGAAATAAAATTCGACACGTTACCAGTTCAAGGAGAGTTACCTCAACCTCTGTTTATGTCACCAAATCACCATCGTTTGATAAATCAGGAGGTTCTGGATCTTTTTCAGAAAGACGCTATAGAAAGGGTAGTTCCTTTGCATCCAGGCTATGTGAGCAATGAGTTCCTTGTCAGAAAGAAAAGTGGCGAGTATCGTCCTGTGACAAATTTAAAAAAATTGAACATGCATGTTCGCTATCATCATTTCAAGATGGAGGATATTCCATCTCTGAAAGACAATTTATGCCCAGGGGACTGGATGGTCAAGATAGACCTCAAGGACGCTTACTTGACAATTCCAATTGCTATTCACAGCAGAAATTACCTTCCGTTTCTCTGGGAAAAAAATCAACTGTGGAGGTTCAAATCTCTCCCGTTCGGTCTCTCATCCGCTCCTCGCTGCTTCACCAAGATCATGAAGCCGGTGGTTGCGTTTCTCAGAACCAAAGGAGTTCGTTTGGTCATATATCTAGACGATATACTTCTAATGGCTCAGGATTTTTCCATAATAATTCTCCACCAATCTTCTGACGAACCTGGGTTTCATGATCAATTGGGAGAAGTCCAATCTAGATCCAGCCAGGAACATGGAATTTTTGGGATTTCTGGTGGACTCGGTGCAAATGTCGCTCAGTCTTCCAGCCCAGACAATGAATCAGATTCGGAAGGAAGTACGAAGGTTGTCCACGCGGCCAACATTTCCTTTGAGAGCCCTTGCTCGTTTGCTGGAAATGCTGTCAGCGTCGATTCAGGCCATTTTCCTGGGACCTCTGTTCTATCGGGCCCTTCAACGGCTCAAGGCAGTCTATCTCCGTCAGGGGTTACTATATTCCGACATAATTTGTCTAGACGACGATTCTCTGGAAGAGTTGCGCTGGTGGCGAGATCACCTCGTAACGTGGAACAGTCGCTCCTTTTTTCCTCCTCAACCAGGAGTCGTTATAGAGTCCGACGCCAGCAACTATGGCTGGGGTGCGCGTTTAGGTCCTACATCCACAGGAGGCAGATGGGCTTCTGTAGAGGCTTCTTTTCACATAAAGGTCCTCAAACTCCTAGCTGGTTTCTTCGCTTTTCTGAGTTTTCTAAAAGACAAACCTTTCAATTCAGTACTACTTCGAATGGACAATTTTGCCGCAGTGAGACATATCAATCATCTAGGTGGCCCCAGGTCGAGGCAACTGTTTGTTTGTTTGTTTGTTTGCAAAGGATTTTACCAGGAAGGATACATTGAGATTTCTCTCGTTTTCAAGTATGTCCTGGGTTCAAGAACATTGAGTGGTTACAGTTGTTACAGAAATACAAAGTAATAAAATGCAAACTATTAAAAACAAAACACAAATATACAGAATAACATATCATGGGAAGGGTTAGAACCTTGGGTTAATTAGGGTGATTTGCAAAGTGGAAGCAGCTGGAAAGTAAGCTACAAATTTCAGACCAGCACTGGGTGGGTGGGTGGATGGGGAGGGCAGGTGGGACAGCAGAGTCAAGAAGCAAGCGCTGTGGCAGAGGGTGATGTGAGCTTGTGGATGGGCTGTTGAAGAAAGAGGTTGCAGAATCAGAGAGTTTAGGCTGTATAGGGCAAGTATTTTTACGACATGTTGAGGGGGAGGGGCGGCCATATGAGAGCATGGGTTTAACAAAGCAGAGCATACATTTATCAAGAAAACAAAAAATAAAACAAAACAGCCAAAATATTAATAGATAGATGCAAGCATAAAATATGAACAGTAGGATTAAAGTCGAGATTTTATTACAAGACACGGAGGCTCAAATTTAATGCCAAATCTCTTTATTACTACTTCACAGCAGCAAGAGTTAAACAAAAAACTATAATGGTGTCATGAAAAGAGTGTACTCCGTGGGTTGGTTTATAGTTGTTGATTTATTCAGCATAACATCGGATAGAGGAGACACATACAGTACGTCCCACTAGCATGGCATCCCAGCAGACCCTGCCTGGTACCGCCCCCACCCTTCCTGTCATGTGACTCCGCTCTCACCACATCTCCCCCTTTTAACGGTAAAACATACAAAATAAACAATGTAAAGATACAAGTAGATAAACAATGCTAACTTGGACATCGGGGTAGACTACCCTAGTCCGCAGTGACTTTGGGATTATTCTGCCCATTCTTCAAGTCACTGCTCTAGCTAAACATTAATCCCGGTAACGTTCCGGAGGCCTCACAACTCTACCACTCGAAGTCATCTTGCAAGAACCATCACCAAGTCCTTGAGAGGGTGGCTGTGGCTCCGCTGGAAGCAGCGGTACATCATGCCCAGAAACCACCTGCAGGGTAGACCCATTCCGTAAAACCGGAGAGTCTGGCTGTTGCGGTGTCGAGGTCTCAGCACTCAACTCCTCGGGTACCGGCTGAAGATGCCTTCTGTTGCGGCGAGCGACAGTTCCTCCTTCCGTGCGGATCACATAGGACCTGGGCTCCGGAGAACGCTCCACAACTGTAGCCGGGGTTCTCCACCTCGTCTCATCATCTAGCTTAACCTGGACACTCTGCCCCGGGTATAGCACCGATAGTGGGCGAGTAGAGTGTCGTCTATCGTAAAAGAACCTGTAGTTCCGCTTCGCCACCTCGTCCCTCCTCCGAATATCCTCCGGAAGGACCGGGGAAGCCGGCAGGGAAGCATCCACAGAAGGCAAAGTAGTACGAATCTGCCGTCCCAACATCAGCTGAGCAGGGCTACACCCTGTAGCCTGAACCGGAGCCACTCTGTACGCCATCAGGGCCAAATAAGGCTCCGCCTGCCCTAAAATAAACTTAGCGGTCTGAACGCTCGCTCCGCCATCCCATTAGCCTGCGGGTAATGCGGACTGGAAGTCGTGTGACGGAAATCGTAATCCTTCCCAAAAGAAGCAAACTCTTTAGAGGCGAACTGCATACCATTGTCACTCACCAACTCCGACGGGATACATGCTTTTCAGACGGACGATCACAGTAGCACTGGTCGCCTCACCCAGTGGCGCGAGCTCAAGGTATCTGGAGTAGTAGTCCACAACAACTAAGTATTTCCTCCCTTTTAGTTCACACAGATCCGCAGCTATCTTCTGCCATGGACCCGCAGGTAGGGGGGTGGAAAGTAAAGGCTCACGTCTCTGTGTAGGTCGACGTTCTCTGCAGAAGGCACATCTCGAGATGAAATCAGCAATGTCAGCGCTTATCCCAGGCCACCACACAGCAGACGACGCCCTCTCCCTACACTTGGAAACCCCCAAATGACCTTCATGAATCCGCCGTAGCATGTCTTGACGCAGACTTTTCGGAATAATAATGCGGTCTTGAAAAAACACTAAGCCGTCCATTTCAGTAAGGTACGCTCTCTCGGACTGGAACGCACTCAGAGACCACCACGCAGCACGACTCTCCGGCCAGCCATCTCTTACATAGCTGATAACTTCTTGAAGGACAACATCCAGGTGCGTCTCTCTCTTAATCTGTTCCAATCTCCCCGAAGAGATGGACTTGGAGGCTAAGATCGAATCCACATACACCTTCACGTCCGACTCTGTCGACGAATCACCCTCAGCAGCCAGCGGGAGTCTGGAGAGGGTATCTGCCACCACCAGCTGTTTTCCCGGGACATGCACAGCTCTAACATTAAACCTAAGTAGTCTCATTAAGAGTCTCTGGCATCTCAGAGGCGCCTTGTCGATATCATAAGAATTAATAAGAGGAACTAGTGACTTGTGGTCACTCTCCAGACTGAACTAATCCAAACCCACCAGATAACGGTGGAAGCGTTCGCAGGCCCAGACTCCGGCCAAACACTCTTTTTCAATTTGTGCATAACGTCTCTCTGCTGCTGTTAAGGTGCGAGAACAATAGGCAATAGGCTGTAATTTACCCTCATTCAGCTGCAGAAGGGCCGCTCCCAACCCGTAGCTACTAGCATCTGCGCTAACCACAGTCTTCTTGCAGGGGTCATAGTACCCCAACACATGAGCGGATCCCAGCATGGACTTGACTCGTGCTAAGGCCTCCTCCTGTGGAGGTCCCCATATCCAGGCGACATCTTTCTTTAACAATTCTGTGACAGGATGTAACACCGAGGACAACTCCGGTAGAAACTTCCCCACATAATTCACAAGGCCCAGTACTTGTCTCAGTTCATTCACATCGGAAGGGCTTTTCATTTTCTCAATAGCGAGAACCTTGCTGGCGTCTGGCTTAACCCCCTCCCCACTAATAATATGGCCAAAATAACACAGTTCTGGTTTCCCAAAGTGGCACTTCTCCTTATTTAGCCTCAGGCCAGATTCCTTGACGGTTTTCAGCACACAAAGCAGTCGCCGGTCGTGCTCCTCCTTAGTGGACCCATACACAAGGATATCGTCCATAACTACCACAGTACCCTCATGGTCTCTCAACAGGGAACTCATCTCTCTCTGGAAGATCTCCGTAGCCGAAGATATCCCGAAGGGGAGTCTGCGGAAGCAAAACCGACCTACCGGAGTAATGAAGGTCGTCAGTTTCTGGCTCTCTGGGTCAAGGGGTATCTGCCAGAACCCACTGGAAGCGTCGAGCGTGGAAAAGAAGTTAGCCCCCGACAACTGAGGAGCAATATCCTCCAATGTCAGCATGACATATCTCTCCCTCCTAACGGCCTCGTTCAGACGTTTCAAATCCACACAAATACGAACTTTCCCATTCTTTTAAGCGACCGGTACAATGGGCGCACACCAGTCAGTAGCTTCTGTGACCGCCTCGATAACCCCCATCTTTTCCAACCGCAGAAGCTCGCACTCCACCTTCGGCAAAAGCGGAAATGGAATCCTACGAGGCGTAGTAAGGCTATAAGGGACAGCCTCAGGTTTGAGCTTTATACGGACCGGCTCACAGTTCAGCAGCCCCAGGTCTCCAAACACGTCCTCAGTGACTTCGTACACTCTAGCAACAAGGCCCAGACTGCAGGCTGCTTTCCGACTCAGAAGGTTATTCACACACGATCCTCTGATCACATACACCCACATCGATATTTTC
The DNA here is from genome assembly GCA_009667805.1 of Leptobrachium leishanense. NCBI lineage: Eukaryota > Metazoa > Chordata > Amphibia > Anura > Megophryidae > Leptobrachium > Leptobrachium leishanense. The sequence goes on from CM019071.1 coordinate 147,689,688, forward strand.
CGCTCCCGGTACTCACAGTCAGCAAGGAACGTGCCGATGCAATCAATGCGACCTCCCGGACTATGAACTTGAATCGTAACGTTTTCCAGCCTCGGACGTCGAGGTAGCTTTGAGAATATCACAAAGGAAATAACTGTAATGTCTGCTCCGGTATCAATCTTAAAGGCAACTCTTTCACCCAACATTGTGAGTGTAACACGCCAATCCTCGACAGAGCCGGACTGTTCAGTCACCGATCCTATAAAAGGACAGTTCTGGCGTCTTCTGATCACTGTCCAGACACATCTCTCTCACAGACTCTGATTTACAAACCACCTCAAAATGGCCGGCGCGGTTGCACTTCCTGCACCTCTTGTCTATAGCAGGGCACCGCGTCTTCATCTCGTGAGGGCGGTTACAGCGTGTGCAACGGGAACACGGTGTCCAACCGCTCCTGGGTCTATCCGCTGCCTGCTGTCTGCCGCTTTTAACCCTTTGTGACTGGTGTATTTCTTCCACCCTGTTTTCTGACCTTAAGTCTGCACTTTGTTTCTTCACCAATTCACTCTGACGTGCAATCCGTATCGCCTCATCCAGTGTCAGCTTAGACTCCAGCTGCAACTTAAGTGAAACTTCCGAGTCTGCAATTCCGATAACCAGTCTGTCTCTGATCTGCTCCTCCTTAGCAGCGCCGAACTCACAGAACTCTGCCAACTGATGAAGGCTGCGCACAAATGATTCCACAGATTCTCCCTCACACTGGGCGCGCTTGTGAAAGCAGGCTCTCTCGTGAATCACATTTCTTCTGGGCACAAAATGGGCGCTGAGCTTATCCACGACTTTATCAAAGTCCATCTCTTCCCCAGCGCTGAACTGTAAAGTACCGTAAATCGGCTCCACGTCTCTCCCCATAGCGTATAAAAGGGAATTAACCTGCACCTCACCAGGCTCCTTATCCAGCTTTGGAGCGATCCTGAAGCGTGCAAACCTTTGGCGCCAAGCAGGCCATGCAGCAGGCTGAGAGAAATCGAAGGGTTCCGGAGGAGAGAACTTAGACCTCTTCACAGATCAAAATGGATACGCAGGGAAACACTTCTGACACCATGTCATGAAAAGAGTGTACTCCGTGGGTTGGTTTATAGTTGTTGATTTATTCAGCATAACATCGGATAGAGGAGACACATACAGTACGTCCCGCTAGCATGGCATCCCAGCAGACACTGCCTGGTACCGCCCCCACCCTTCCTGTCATGTGACTCCGCTCTCACCACAAATGGTATCTGCGGATCTCCCAATAGCACATAGTATAGTCCATGCCCATATTCGGACAGCGCTGCCTCATCTCTTCTCTCTTTCTTGCTGCTTCACTGGAGAGATAAGTATACAGAATTTTCTCTCTGCTAAGTTAAAATAAATTGAGTTCCAATTAATATAGCGGTTTCCCCTCTCCCATAACGAATTAAGATGTATATATTTCGTTAGTGTGCCTCGGCGCCGGCTGGTACCGGGGGGGGGGGGTTATTAAGGTAATACTTTTTTTCCAACGGAATTTAACACATTTAATGGTTTAGGGATGTTTTTACATATAACCAGAACCTTTTCCATTAATATTGTATAAAACCGGTAAGTTTTTTCTCACAGGAAAAGCTTATTTTACACTGCTAAACGAGCTTGTTAGTTCCCGCCCATTCTGCCCAGCAACAGCCACTTCAGTAGCTGCGCGCGCTGGGCAGTGAAAAAAGAGCGCGAATGTCTTCATATCGACAATGCGTCGCTCGCAAACCGGAGAAGACATGTCACGCTCCCATTCCCCTGCACGTTCAGAAACCTCCGATTCCAGAGAGATGCCTCCTCCCAGGTTAGATCCTGTGCTGCACTTGCCTAATTCTATAACTCCTACCCATAGTACCTCCAGACCAGGAGAGCCTAATTTACAAACTGAACCTTGGGTTATGGCTATGGCACAATCCTTTGCTAATTTTATGGCCTCACATGCAGGACCAATTTCTCCAATGCCACAGGAGGGCAATAAGATTACGGAGGTGACTCCCAGTACTGAAAATACTGACAAAAACCCTCAAAAATCGGGTAAAGCCAAAAATAAAACGAGACACTGTACCCCTAGGGGTCGATCAGCATCTCACGATGATGGTGGTGATTCTCCCACAAATGAACACGAGGGACGGTCCCGCAAAAGAGCCCACACTCGCAGGGCATCAAAAGCGAGATCCTGGAAAAAAGCCAGGAATGCAGGCCCATCGGAATCAGATTCCGAAGCTTCAGGGGTTTCTGACGGTACAACCGCGGACCCTAAGGAAGTGCAAGCCCCGTCCGAATCTCCTGGTTCCACGGGCGCTTTAGTTCCACGTAAATCTGTGACCGGTGATTCATCGGATGAAGATTCTTTTAATCCGACTAAATTAAGAAATCCAAGGTCATCAGACTGGGCTTTGACAAAAATGGTTGAGAAATATCTTGATAAATATGTCAGAACGGCTTTAACCCGAAAAGACAGGTCTAATATGCGCACTGAGTGCCCTAGACCTTCTACAAAAAGTTTAATCTGTCAAACACCGGATGTTGAACCGGACATGATCCAATTCTTGGCTAATACCGGTTGAAACCCCCGTAAAGGGTTGGATTTCTCATTCCGTTTATGTCAAGATAAATTATTGGATGCATTGGGTCCTTTGTCCCAAATGCTAGAAATGCTTGAACACTCTCGTGTCACGGGAGTATCTCCTGATGTTCCCCAACTCAGAGGTTGGGCCCAAAGGACACTTTGTCTACTGGGCAATGCCAATACGGCCCTCTCTGCAGAGCGTAGAAAATCTATCCTACTCCGTATTGACCCTAATCTTACTTCACTGGCTACTAAAGATTTGGGCCCAGAAGCCAAAGGGGGTCTTTTTGGGGACAATTTTGCTATTCGCATGGGCAAATATGCGAAAACATTTAACACCATGACTATTGTGCAAGCAACCATGAAAAAAGTTTTTTCACCACCCACTAGGGTTTTTGGCAGGGCCGGCAGTCGTAGGGGCAGACTGTCCAGCCGAGGCTCCTACAATTCCCAAAGAGGTTCTCCTGCCCCTTCCTTTAATCAAGGGAACACCCAACAAACCCCATTTTATCAACCGCAACGTTTCTACCCGCAAAGATCCTTCACCAACAGAGGACGTGGACGGGGATCTTATAGGTCCAGACCACAGGGTAAGTTTGACTTCTTACCCTTGTTCAATACCAGATACGCTTGTAGGGGGCAGAATAGCTAATTTTCTCCAGATGTGGAGACAAATAACGCTAGACCCTTGGATACTCAACACGGTACAGGGTTTCTGGATAGATTTCGTTCAGACTCCTGTCCAGGAATGCCCTCCAGTTCCATTAACTTTTTCCTTACAAGCAACAGTATTAATTCAAAAAGAAATTGCCTCCCTTCTCGAGAAAGGTGCAATTCAAAACGTACCCCTCACAACTCCAGGTTTTTTAAGCAACCTGTTCTTAGTACCAAAGAAAGACGGCGGTTATCGCCCAGTGATAAACTTACGCACACTAAACCAATTCATACAATACCAACATTTCAAAATGGAGGGTATACATTGCCTCAGAGACCTGCTATACCCCGGGGATTGGTTAGCAAAAATAGACCTGACAGATGCTTACCTAACGGTCCCAATTCATTCCGATCAATACCATCTTCTGCAATTCATCTGGGAAAAACAGAAATTCCAATTCACATGCCTTCCTTTTGGCCTATCCTCAGCCCCCTGGTGTTTCTCGAAATTCCTCAAACCAGTAGCTACGTTCCTAAGAGCACGGGGTGTACGTCTGATAGTATATCTAGACGATATCCTCCTGATGGCTCCCACAGAAGACATGCTTACACAACACCTACACGGGTCGTTACAACTCCTGACCAAATTGGGTTTCTTGATAAATCAGAAAAAATCTATTTTACATCCCACGCAGACACTAGATTTTCTGGGTTTCACAGTAGATTCCACCACAGAAACGTTGAGCCTACCTCGTTCCAAACTCCGCAACGTTCGTCGGGAGTTACGGAGAGCTTTACAAACACCCACACTCTCAGTTCGGCATCTTGCACGCCTCATAGGGCTTCTGTCAGTCTCCATACAAGCAATATTCCCAGGCCCCTTACACTATCGGGCGCTACAACGCCTAAAGGCGGCGGCCCTACGTCAGTCACAGTCCTACGACGCCATCACAGAACTACACGACGAGTGTCGTCAAGAAATCCAATGGTGGCTGGACAATATGGAGGCCTGGAACTGGCGCGCCATATTTGGCTCGGCTCCAGATATAGTGATAGAAGCAGATGCCAGTCAGCATGGTTAGGGAGCTCGATGTGGGGACATTTCGGCAGGCGGCCTATGGTCACCGCAGGAACGTCGTCTACACATAAATTGTCTAGAGCTTCTAGCTGGATCATTCGCGATCCGCAGTTTCTCCAAGACCAATTCCAATTGTTGCATTCTGCTCCGGATGGACAACATATCCGCCGTCCAGTACGTCAACAAACTAGGGGGTGCTCGATCTCGGCCTCTAGCCGTGCTAGCCAAAACCTTTTGGGATTTCTGTCTAGAACGAAATATACAAGTACAGGCAGAATACCTTCCGGGTCTACACAATGTGGTAGCCGATTGGCATTCTCGATTCCTGAGGGATGGCAGCGATTGGCATTTAGATACGCAGATTTTCTCAAAAATTCAGGATCTTTGGGGACCTTTTTCCATAGATTTGCCACTCGGCTCAACACACACCTACCCAGGTTTTACAGTTGGCGACTGGATCCAGAAGCTCTGGCAACGGACGCCATGCTATAGGTATAGAAAAGGGGGAGACTCTACGCATTTCCGCCCTTTGCTCTGCTAGGTCGGACATTGCTACACACTCGGCGGGACAAAGCATCAGTAGTGTTAATAACCCCATGGTGGCCAGCTCAGCCATGGTACCCCTTTCTAATAGCGATGACGACGGATTATCCTCGTCTTCTACCGACTCCTCCGTTTCTCCTAACGAATTCAGACGGAGAATTTCACCCCCTAGTGCAGACGGGCCATCTTCAACTGATGGCGTGGTTGCTCTCAGGGGACCCCGTCCCGTCCCCAGCCTTTCGCAGGGAGTTACGAGCCTCCTCGATGCCTCAAAGGCTCCCAGTACTTTCCGTGCTTACAAGACTGCCTGGTCAGTCTGGGCTAGCTGGTGCTTGGGACGAGACGTGGATCCCATTTCAACCTCTGTAGAGAATGTGCTTCAGTTTTTATCAGACGAATTTGACAAAGGAAAAGCTTATCGAACACTTAACCTATATCGTTCCGCCAGTGGCGTAGCGTGGGTTGTCAGCGCCCGGGGCCAGCCAAGAATTGTGCGCCCCCCAACCTGTGGACACGTTATCGATATTGCCCCAGCTCTCACATGGATATTGCCCCAGCTCATGGGATTTGCCCCAGCTCTCACATGGATACTGCCCCAGCTCACACATGGATATGCCCCAGCTCACACATGGATATTGCCCCAGCTCATACATGGATTTGCCCCAGCTCACACATGGATTTGCCCCAGCTCATGGGATTTGCCCCAGCTCTCACATGGATATTGCCCCATCTCACACATGGATATTGCCTCAGCTCACACATGGATATTGCCTCAGCTCACACATGGATATTGCCCCAGCTCACACATGGATTTGCCCCAGCTCACACATGGATTTGCCCCAGCTCATGGGATTTGCCCCAGCTCTCACATGGATACTGCCCCAGCTCACACATGGATATGCCCCAGCTCACACATGGATATTGCCCCAGCTCACACATGGATTTGCCCCAGCTCATGGGATTTGCCCCAGCTCTCACATGGATATTGCCCCATCTCACACATGGATATTGCCTCAGCTCACACATGGATATTGCCTCAGCTCACACATGGATTTGCCCCAGCTCACACATGGATTTGCCCCAGCTCACACATGGATTTGCCCCAGCTCACACATGGATTTGCCCCAGCTCACACATGGATTTGCCCCAGCTCACACATGGATTTGCCCCAGCTCACACATGGATTTGCCCCAGCTCTCACATGGATATTGCCCCAGCTCACACATGGATATTGCCTCAGCTCATGGGATTTGCCTCAGCTCATGAGATTTGCCTCAGCTCATGGGATTTGCCCCAGCTCATGGGATTTGCCCCAGCTCACACATGGATTTGCCCCAGCTCACACATGGATTTGCCCCAGCTCACACATGGATTTGCCCCAGCTCACACATTGATTTGCCCCCAGCTCATGGATATGCCCCAGCTCTTACATGGATTTGCCCCCAGCTCATGGATTTGCCCCCAACTCATGGATATGCCCCCAGCTCATGGATTTGCCCCCAACTCATGGATATGCCCCCAGCTCATGGATTTGCCCCCAACTCATGGATTTGCCCCCAACTCATGGATATGCCCCAGCTCATGGATATGCCCCCAGCTCATGGATTTGGCCCCAGCTCATGGATTTGGCCCAGCTCATGGATTTGCCCCCAGCTCATGGATTTGCCCCAGCTCATGGATTTGCCCCAGCTCATGGATTTGCCCCAGCTCATGGATTTGCCCCAGCTCATGGATATGCCCCCAGCTCATGGATTTGCCCCAGCTCTCACATGGATTTGCCCCCAGCTCATGGATTTGCCCCAACTCATGGATTTACCCCAGCTCATGGATTTGCCCCCAACTCATGGATTTGCCCCAGCTCTCACATGGATTTGCCCCAGCTCTTACATGGATTTGCCCCAGCTCTCACATGGATTTGCCCCAGCTCTCACATGGATATTGCCCCAGCTCTCACATGGATATTGCCCCAGCTCTCACATGGATATTGCCCCAGCTCTCACATGGATATTGCCCCAGCTCTCACATGGATATTGCCCCAGCTCTCACATGGATTTGCCCCCAGCACATGGATATGCCCCAGCTCTCACCTGGATACTCGGGCCAGCTCCGGCAGGGGTTGAGGAGGGGGCCCAGATGCCGGGCAGCGCGAGAGTGCCTGCCCGGTCCTGAACAGTCCGTCCTGTTGAAGTGGAGGCGGCTGCGTGCGTGCGCAGGTCACGTGGTCCGGCCAGTCAGGTGGTACAGAGACTCAGTACCACCTGATTAGCCGGACCACGTGACCGGCTGCGCCTGCACGCAGCCGCCTCCCCTTTAACAGGACGGACTGTTTAGGACCGGGCAGGCACTCTCGCGCTGCCCGGCATCTGGGTCCCCTCAACGCCCGGGCCAGTTTCAGGGGCGCAAATGCGCCCTTAACAAAACTGCGCCCGGGGCCACGGCCCCCCCACGCTACGCCACTGCGTTCCGCTATTTCAGCACAACATGTAGGTTTTCAAGGCATTTCGGCAGGTAAACATCCTTTGGTCTGTAAGTTGTTGCGGGGAGCACGATTATCGCGACCTCCTCAACCGAAGTATTCTTCGACTTGGGATGTCTCGACAGTTTTCACTCTGTTCTCTGAGTGGGGCCCTAACCAAGATCTTTCCCTACAGAAATTATCTGGTAAATTTAGTAATGCTACTCTGTCTGATATCTTGTCGCAGAGTTTCGGATGTGAGGGCCCTAGATGTTCACGCAAAAACCTTTTACCCAGAGGGTGTCAAATTCTCTATATCTCGTAGAACTAAAACAACCTCTACCTCGATATTTTATCCAGTATTTCCAGATCTTTATGATCTTTGCCCGGTTGGTTGTTTGAGGGAGTATGAACTTCGTACAGCTCCTGTCAGGATCGGGTAACCCCGCTTGCAGACTGTAAGCCAACAGACCCTGACCAACCGGTCCTTAGAAATGGCCGGGTTATGGTCAGTAATACTGAGAATGATGAACACAAATAATGTGGTGGAGTGCAAAGAAAAACAACCTGCGGAATAAAGTAACCCACAATGCTCTAGCTAGCCGGTCCTTAATAATGGCCGGGTTAAGCAGGGCAAACCAACAAAACACACATAGGCAGGGGTTAAGAAAATAGAGGTCCGTTTATACTATGCCAGAAATCAGGGCGCCAGAATACAGGGAAGTCGAGACAAGCCGGGATCGTATAAACCAGGAAATCAGTCAGAATAGGAATCAAGAAATAACAACAAGGCACTAGGAGTAACAGGAACCACGCTAGGGCAACTTGCTAAGAGAAAGGAAGCCCTTTAAATAGAGCCACAGCACTACCTATTGGTGCTCAGAGGAGACGCCCTGCTCTGCTATAGGATAGCTGGTCATGTGCTGCGATTGGTTGTCCTTCCTGCATGTTGCATCTGATTCGCGGGCAGCACCATTCTCTGTCCTGTAGTACACAGTACCCTGGAATAAGGCTTTCTGGATATCAGCTGCTGTGACGGCCGCAACATTTCCCCGGACATGGGGCTCAGGTGCAACATTTCCCCAGACATGGGGCTCAGGTGCAACATTTCCCCAGACATGGGGCTCAGCAGGTGCAACATTTCCCCAGACATGGGGCTCAGGTGCAACATTTCCCCAGACATGGGCCACCGTGACAGCTCCCTTACGCACTCAACCTGTTGGACCGTTATTTATTTCACATCGCCATCCTTTTAGGCCGGTCTCATCGATGACTTTAGCAAGGTGGATGCGATGGGTTATGTCTCAAGCTGGTATTGATACTTCTATGTTTGGCGCGCATTCAGCAAGGGGCGCAATGGCTTCTAAGGCCTTTTCCGCAGGATGTCGTTTAGAGGACATCATGAGGGCGGCGGACTGGTCTAGAGAATCCACATTCAAACAATTCTATTTTAGACCGATGGATCACTGGTCCACCAAAACTATTGTGCTGCTTTGAACTGGCATTAAATATGAGCCTCCGTGTCTTGTAATAAAATTTAAGATTTTGTTAAGTCATGACATAAAGTCATGATTTTATTAAAGACACGGAGGCGAGTATTTCCCGCCCATTTCATTGACCCACCCACACGGGTAATGTAGTATGTTGTTATTGCTGATGTGATGATCTGCATTTATTCCATTGTTTCTGGGGCTACTTGTTCGATCTCCTGACACACAACCCTGGCGTTCTTCACATTCTGTCTTCTCTTTCAGCGTTCTAAAGGGTGGATTCCATCTGCTGCATGAATCCTGTTCCAGTATTTACTTCTATCCTGTTGGTTGACCAGTTCCGGGTTCCGCATTGTTGGTTTAGATTGTTCCAGATTCAGTTCGATTCAAGAAAGAGAGAAGAGATGAGGCAGCGCTGTCCGAATATGGGCATGGACTATACTATGTGCTATGGGGAGATCCGCAGATACCATTATAGTTTTTTGTTTAACTCTTGCTGCTGTGAAGTAGTAATAAAGAGATTTGGCATTAAATACTCGCCTCCGTGTCTTTAATAAAATCATGACTTTATGTCATGACTTAACAAAATCTTAAATTGTGGTGTAGAATTGCAGAAGACATGTTGATTGCCGGTACCTTTAAGTTCTGGGTCCAGAAGCAAGCGCTGTGGCAGAGGGTGACGTGAGCTTGTGGCTGGGCTGTTGAAGAAAGAGGTTGCAGAATCAGAGCGTTTAGGCTGTATAGGGCAAGTATTTTTACGACATGTTGAGGGGGAGGGGCGGCCATATGAGAGCATGGGTTTAACAAAGCAGAGCATACATTTATCAAGAAAACAAAAAATAAAACAAACAGCCAAAATATTAAGGGACAGTGCATGCATCAGTGACACAATTCCTTTAGTGTTCCTGCTGGAGCACACTCTGCGGGGAATTATAGATGTGGCTCTAGAGGCAGAGCAGCGGGAGGAAGAGGAGGCCTTCCCTAGCTCTCAAGGCACCAGTCTTTCCGCAGACAGCATTCCAGCGGAATTCCAGCGGAGATACATAGATGATTTACTGTTCATATGGAGGGGGGAGGAGGTGGAATTGGTGGATTTTCTGATGAGTCTGGATAATGAAGAATGGGGCATAAAACTTGAAAAAAAGTGGAATAGAGAGAGAATTTCTTTTCTTGACTTGGAGATCTATGTGAAAGATGGAATTTTAGAAACCAAAACCTATTTTAAAGATGTAGACACAAACACATATATTGACAAGACAAGTTGCCATAACATGACATGGTTGAAAGGAGTCCCAAAGGGACAGTTTACTAGGCTACGTAGGAACTGTTCAGATGATGTGATTTTTGAAGAACAGGCGAGAATTCTGAAACAAGAATTTATCGATAAAGGCTACGATGAAATTGAACTGGAAGGGCTAATAAGAAATTTGAAAACAGTGGATCAGAATAATCTTCTACAATATAAAACCAGGAAAGAGGTGACGGCAGAAGTCCCTTTTCTTTGTGATTTTAATGAGAATAGTGTTTTAATCAAAAAGATTTTTAGAAAGTATTGGCATTTTTTAAAGAAAGATAAGGATCTTCATTCGATCATAGGGGACAAACCCAAGATTATTTTTCGAGGAGCAGATAACATAAAAAAGAAATTGGTTAAGAGTAAATTTGTTGATAAAAAACCAATTAATCACTTTCATGTAAAAGAAGGTTATTATGGCTGTGGCCAATGCTTGGCTTGTAGGTCTACAGGGAATAAAAAGCGGCATAACGAGAGCTTTATTAATAAAAAAACAGGGAAAATGGTCAAAATTAAGAAAATTCTGACCTGTTTTACTAAAAATGTGTTATATCTTTTGGAGTGTCCGTGTGGACTCCAATATGTGGGCCGCACAAGCCGAGCCCTGAATGTGAGAATCTCCGAGCATGTCAGGAACATTAATAAGCAATATGAGAAACATTCTGTAAGTCAACATTTTAAATTATTTCATAACGGATGCTCAAGAGGCCTTAAATTCTCTGCTGTAAAGAAAGTGAAATGTATTAATAGGGGAGTGAGTGAAACTACTGCCTTGGGGAGAGAGGAGATGAAACTGATTTTTGATCTTGGGACCCTAATGCCGGGAGGTTTAAATAGTGATTTTGAATTAGTTCATTTCCTTTAGGTTTGGGTTTCTTCTCCCTTTCACCCCCCCTCTCTTCGTCATGTTTAGTAATACTCATTTAATACCCATAGTTCCACTAATTACCTACACTATAGGGATTATCCAGCTATTATGGATATTAGGGGTTGTGCAATCAACACCACTGGTATATGAATACCTTTAACATCACTACCAGAATGGTAATTAGCACCTTTATCCCCCCCCTTTTTTTTTTTTTTTTTTTTTTTTATTCTGATATTATTATTCCAATTGTATAAACATATTTATTATTATATTAATATTAGCCAATTGCACATATTTCTAAGGCACTTTAGGATTTATTGTTTTACGCAATGAACTTATTGTGAAATAAGTTAGCCCAGCTGTTTACATTTATCATTAAGCTCATTTAAGATATACTATCTATTTTTATATTTTTCACATTAATATTTCACATCTATGGACACCAGGGGATGCTTAATTAATACCACCAGTACATGAATATTTTTTATATATATTATATATTTCTAATGAACCAATTTAATTATCTTGGTTTTTGTCCACATTATTATTAGGTTTAGAGAATTTAAAAAATGATTATTAGCACACTTTATTATCACAATTATTATAGCTATTTGCACATATAATGATACAGAGTCTAATCTCTTTTAGACACCTTAGGATTAATATCCTAATGCCATGCACTTTTTTTGGTGCACTTCAGAAAGAAGTTAGCACATTAGATTCTACTCATCATTGCACTTTAGTACTTTACACAGATCAATTTTATATTTCACATGGACTATATTTTATTAGTCACAATCATATAAGTTATTGTCCATCATCAGATTCCATTTTGGAATTCACCTATTATAACATAAATATCGCTATTATACTCACTCTCCCCTGTTTATAACACACTATAGACCCAATTCTGGGCTTATCCCTATTTATGCACATCGGATCCATGCCCTTATCCCCAATGCCATTATTCCACTATTTATATGTTCTTATCATCGGTTGCATTTAAATTACACTTTCACCTAGGTTTAAGACATTTTGTCTTTTATATATGTCTTAGTGTACTGTGGTATCGCTTATTAGTGATCCCCTTTTATGCAGCGTTATATCCCCTTTGTAAATAATATTATTTTAAATAAAAAATCCCATTTACTAGCATAGCGCCGCAGGGGCTGTTGTATTTGTGCCTCAAATTCTATTGAGGATGTTTTTGAGGCCATATGGGGAGCCGTGTGGTTCCTTGAGTTCCTGCGTTCCAGCCTGAGACGCGGGATGAGTGCGCATGCGCAAAATGGCGGGCGCAATGTTTTTAATAAGGGGAATACATTTTTTCCTTTTACCCTATTAATTTACTATTTCCGCGTTCCAGGGTGACACGCAGGGCCATTAATTATGTGCAAAAGGCTGGTGCCATTTAAGCACACCTGAATTCAAGCATGTTAATTTTAAAAGTGATTGTTAAATTGTTAAGAGAATGTTCATTGTATATAAAGGCAGCAGCAAGACTAGACATATGATAACCAGCTGAGGAAGCCTTTGTAGGCGAAACGCGTCCTGGTCTTTGGTTTGGTAGATATGATCTATCTATTTTAAAATGAATAAATGTTTTTAATTTTTAAAAAAAAAAAAAAAAAAAAAATTTTTTTGCTGTCTGCCTTTTTAACTCCTGCAAAGAAGGTCTGGGGAATACCTTATGATTCCCTAAGCGTATTGTGACGGAGCCAATAGAGGCTCAACAACGTTACCCTCACATTGGTGAATCCTGAAAGAAGCCGTGTGAAGGTTTTATGGGCACCTAACATAAAGTCCCTGCTCGCCTTATTCCTGGGAGCCGGTTGTAGGCTCCACAAAATGTGAGTTGATTATTGATATATAATACTCTCACTTTGGGTACTGTCCTACTGCGCAATTTTGGTCCTCTGTGTTTGTGCTTTCTCCCTACAGTACATACTCCATCGACATTACTCTGAGAAGATCCACCCTCAAAAGACAACGTCTTTGGCCTATGGACATATTGAGTGTTTATTTCACTTTCTTCATTTTGGACTTTGGTCTTTTGAAGCGCTGTGTTGTTTTCTTGTTTACATAACTGCCATTTGGGTATTTAGAGAAACCCCCCATACAACATTCAGCGAGTGGGATAGACACCATTCCGGTGGGCGCTGCACCCCTCTTTTTCCTTTATAGCATTCCAGCGGGTCCTACTCAGATCAGACAGGAGGAGGATGAGGAGGAGGCAGAATATTTAAGTAGTGGGGCATTGAAGATGGGGATTCCTCAAGGGAGGGTTTTGTGTGCCCAGAAACACAAGGGCTAGTGCGTGGCTGGGAGGAGGAAGTGCATGATACGGTCATCCTCATTGACTAGGAAGACTCGGAAGCTAATGCCACCTCCAACCTACGCTGCATGGGCTCCCTAATGATGCAGAGCCTGCTAAAGGACCCCAGGATTCGTGCTATCAAGGAGAGGGATCATTACTGGTTGGCAACCCTTCTTGATCCACGATACAAGGGGAAAGTTGCAGAGCTCATCCTGCTCACACAGATGGAGAACAGGATGAAAAAACTTGAGGACGCTCTAAAATGACACTTGTGTAACAGCTTTCTAGGCACTGGTAGATTACCAAGTGCTGACACACATGCTTCTGAGGCTGCGGATGATCAGAGGAATAGTGGTGAAGGCCAGGGCCGCTTGACTGATGCATTTTTACATTTTTTTAGTCCTCGACGCCCATGGACGTCAAACGTAGGCACACATTGCCAGCGTCTTCACCATATGGTGCAGGACTACCTAGGGGCAAGGGCAGACCTGGATACCTTTCCAGCATATGATCCACTGGCTTACTGGGTGTTGAGATTGGATCACTGGCCAGAACTTAGCCAATATGAAATGCAGCTACTAGGTTGCCCTTCATCTAGGGTGCTTTCCGAAAGGACGTTCAGTGCCGCTGGAGGTTTTGTGACAGACAAAAGAGTGCGTCTGTCCACCGACTCTGTAGACCGGATGACATTTATAAAAATGAATCAGTCCTGGATCAGCAGCTATCAATCCCCTGATGCTGAAGTAATGGAATAGATCGGGGATGTCCTCTTCTGCATTCACAAAACCTCCAGCACTGAACTCTTCCACAATACCACAAAAGGGTTATGGTGTGAAGGCACTTGCTGCCATGAAAGGCACAATATTTGGCTGCACTGACGCCTGTGCCAGATTTATAGCATTTTAATTTTTTGAACCGCAGGGTCCAACCCTGCACTCTTCCACAATACCACAGAGGGGTTACTGTATTATGATGGCACTTGCAGGCCTGGCACCAAAAGCACAATATCTGGGTGCACTGACACCTTGACCAGAATCATATCTTTTCAATATAGGACCACATGGTCCACCCCTGCATTCTTCCACAATACCACAGAGGGGTTACTGTATGATGATACTTGCTGGCCTGGCATTAAAAGGCACAATATCTGGGTGCACTGATGCCCATTACCAGATAAAAAACTTTTCAATATAGGACCACATGGTCCACCCCTGCATTCTTCCACAATACCACAGAGGGGTTACTGTATGATGATACTTGCTGGCCTGGCACCAAAGGCACAATATCTGGGTGCACTGACGCCTTGACCAGAATCATATCTTTTCAATATAGGACCACATGGTCCACCCCTGCATTCTTCCACAATACCACAGAGGGGTTACTGTATGATAGTACTTGCAGGCCTGGCACCAAAAGCACAATATTTGGGTGCACTGCCACTGACGCCTGTATCAGATTCATATCCTCAGAGGGGTTACGGTGTGACGGCACTGTTGGGGACGCTAAAGGACCAATTTTGAAGCACCCATTGCTACTTTCATCCAAAGCCTGTATAAGTTTCACAATAATTTAGCCAAAAAATCAGTAAACTTTTTCTGCGTGTACGAAAAGGTCTCCTCTTTTCATACAGACTGCCGCCCCAAGCAGTTGTTTATGGATAGATTAAAAGGAAAAGCATTTACCGTCATATGAAACGTCATTTTTTTGTTTTTAAGTGTTTCTCTACATCCTAGAAATCCGCCACTTCACGGGCAGGTTATAGGGACCTCCTAGGCACGATATTTGAAGGAATTTTTCGTTTTTATTCTTAACCCTTATTTCATGGAAAACTCACTGTCCCTTTAAAAACGTTATTTTTTTAAACTTTTTGTCCTGGTTTCCTGTCCCCCAGGGCACTACCCGGACCCCCATATACCTTTTATGGCAAATATGTAGCATATATGCCCTCTTGGAGGGCACTCTAAAAAACCGAATTTTCAGCCCCATTGACTTGCATGGGGATTTGGGTTCGGACCCGAACTTATGGGAAGTTCGGGTTCGGGCCCGAACCGAACTCGGGGGGAAGGGGTATTCGGCTCATCCCTACTCAGAATCAGCCAATCTGCTGGATGGAGCCTGTAATGCCACTATTAAGATGGCATCAATCCGCTGCTTGTCTCTGCCTGGATCCGAGAGTAACGAGGCTCTGTGAGAATAGCCCTGTATCTCTCCCCGATCACTTAGTCGAGACAAAAGTGTAGGTTGAAGGTAAATCAGAATGTATTTAGAATGGGAACAGACAGTGCTTATATACAAAACACAGCCATGCACATTCAGACTTCCCGCCCACCCCAACAGTTCTGATTGGTTGGTTCCAAGACCACTGCAGGCTTCTTTCAGGTCCTCTTCAGGCTTCACTTTGGTCCACTAGTTGTATGCAGATGAAGTCTTGACCCCACAGTGACCACACACAGTGATTTACATAAGCCATTGTAAAGGGAATCAGATAGTGGGTGGCTGAGACAATGGTGACTCCCACCCCTTCAGACATGCAAATAGATAACAGATACCCAAAGAAAAAGCACTTTTGCATAATCCACAAATCACTCAAACCTATTGTACATTCTATACAAAGGAAAGCATTTGCCACTAGCGGCAGGTAGTATCTTTAAAAAAACCACATTTACCAAAAGAAATATAAGTCTATTTAAAACTAAAAATGAGCAATTTACAATACATTTAAAACCACACAATATAACTGAGCATAAAGTATTTTGGAGTTTGAAGCGTGGAGCGCTATGTCAGCGACTGATACATTGTAGCAAGCATGTACTCCGTGGTTACTAGCAGGATGGTGCAGGGGAAAACATGATTAATTAGGAGTCTAGCAACAGTTTTACACTAAATCTAACAAAGGAAATTAGTTCCTATAAATAAAGGGTAAACGAAATATAACAAAATAAGAATGAAATTAAACTAAATAAATCCTGTGGCGGCCGATCGGTCACATAGCTCCCCCAGTCCCATGATGGCAGACCCGGTGAGACCCTCTACGGGTCCGCCTGGGGATGTCCAGGTACAAGTGTCTTTAAAAAGTCTCAAGTTTGGGTTGCTGGGGCAATAATTTGCCAACCTCCGATAGTCTTTCGGTCCATAGTCCGTAGGGAGGAGGCTGGCCCCGGGCTTCTCCAACTGCCCCCTTGATCTGGACCGGTGTCTGACAGACCATACAGACACCCGGGGCTGGTACCCTGCCATGGGGAAACAACTGGCCCTGGTGGGACGCTGAGGGCTTTTTCTCCTCCTGGTCTCCTAGCCCCTCGCTGGTGGGCAGCCTTGCTGGCACCATTTCCTGGGGTAATGACCCGCTGGGGAAAGGTACTGCCTGTACCTTCTCCCGGTGCCACAGTCAGCCGCGGGAAAAAAAACGGGCCGATAGTACCCTTTCCTGGTGCCTCGGTCAGAAGCTGGGTGGGAGATGGGGTGACCGGTGTCTCCAGAAAGAGTGGTTGTGGATCTGGGCCGTCTGCCCAGCGTCTCGGGGTCACCCACTTGCAAATCCCAGCACCATCAACAATTCCACAATGGGAGTCTCCCACATCCTGGGGAAAGGGAGCAGCAGCACGCCATTGCTTGGCACAGGGGACACCTCCACCCTCACGCTGGGGCTCAAAACGTTGGGGAGCGAGACCTGCCATCTCCCCTTCCCAGATTATTACCTGTCGCTGGGGAGAGGTACCGCCAGTACTCTCTACCTGGGGTAGCCGCTGCTGTTGTGGAAGGAGACCGACTGACTCCCCACCCTGGAACTCGCAATGCGGCGCACCATCACCGGTACTGTGTTCTGCTGATCGCTCCTGACGAACTGTACTTGCCCAGTCTGATGCTTTCTCCGGCCCAGATGGCATGCTGTGCTGGAGTTGTAGGCTCTCTGCCTCCTGCGTAGCAGTGGAGGCCAGGAGCTTGGTCTGTAGTTCATGAGAGGTGCGGATTGTCAGTCCCTGGGGCTCCTCGCTGAGAAGGTAGTTCTCCTCTTTCTCCTCAAGTTCTGCTGTGGCAGGGCAGGGGTAGAGGTTAGCGGTCCTTTGCCGTGGTGACAGTTTTTCTGCTGAAGTGGGGGGCCGCTCCCCCATGTATGAATGGCTATCCTTGATCCCTGACGCCACCAGCCAGGGACCCGGGCTCGCTGACCTGCACTTCTCGGGCAACGTGGAACGGACCATAGCCTCTTTCACAGTGGGCCGTAGCATGTCCGCTGTCCCCCGCTCCTCTATGCATACGTGGGTAGGAGCGCTTGGTTGGGGTTCGGGGTTCCCTGCCGGGTAAACCAGCAATTTGCACGGGGGGCCTTAGTCTACCTCTCCCTCTTCTGGCACACGATATTCTCCCCGGTTTCTGGAGCCTCCAGCTGGGGGCAGAGGGTAGCCGACCTCTGTCCTGATGCCAGCTCTGCTGCTGGGTTCAGGAAACGCTCCCCGTACATAAATTGTCCTCTTCACGCAACTGAAGAGCCAGCTGATGCAAGTGGTGAATCCGGGCCCACCGCCCCGCATCTCCTGGGCTCCGTGGAAAGGACCGTAGCCTCTTTCACAGTGGGCCGTAGCATGTCCGCTGTCCAGCGCTCCTCTTCCCATACCTGAGTAGGAGCGCTTGGTTGGTGCTGGGGGTTCCCTGCCTGGTGCGCCAGCAATTTGCACAGGAGGGCCTTCGCCTCCCCATCCCTCGTCTGGCACCCTATTTTCTCTCCGGTTTCTGGAGCCTCCAGTCGGGGGCAGATTATAGCCGGCCTCTGTCCCAATGCCAGCTCTTCTGCTTGGGCAGCGCTCCCCCGTACATAAATTGTAATCTTCATGCGCTGAAGTGCCTGCTGATGCAAGCGGTGAATCTGGGCAAATTGCCCCACATCTCCTGGGCTCCGTGGAAAGGACCACAGCCTCTTCCTTGGCGGGCCATGACATTGTCGCTAGCTCCTCCACCAATCCCTGAGCAGGAGCACTCCATTCGGACTCTGGGTCTCCTGGTGAGCCCTCGGGCCATCTGCCTGGGTGGGCCTCAATCTCACCCGTTGTCTTCCAGTTCTCCTCTTTCCACAGTGGACCGCTGTCCTGACGGCTCTCGTTGGTGGAGACCGCAGTTCCATCCACCAGAGCACTTCCACTGTCCTTGGTAGGTGTCCGAAGCACTTCGTCACTCTGCTCCGCTGCAGGTTCTGCAGGAACAGTACTTGCTGAGTCCTCTGTCTTTTCCCCAGACGACATGCTGCGCTGCGGCTGCAGGATAGTCACCTCCTCTGTAGCGGTTGAGGCCTGGGATGCATTCTGCAGCTGGGGAGAGGGGCCGACTGCCTCCTCAACCTGGTGCTCCGAACCAGCAGAAGATCCTGAAAGTAGGTTGGCACCACCGGGTTCTGTTGGCAGTTCTTCTGCCATGTCCATCGGGGTGAGAGCAAGCGGGGGAGCATCCTGAAACAATCTCCTGTATCCCTGCTCCAGCTCCCACTCTCGGGTGGCTAGCCAGTCCAGATCACTGCTCAGCCCGAGGTCATCAAGGTGCTGTAACAGGCAACCAGGTAGGTGGGTGAGGTTGCGAGCCCAGAAGTGCAGTGACACAAGGAGGTAATGGATTGCAACAAGAAAGGGATTTATTTGAGAAGCTTCACAGAACATGAAGGGATAATACAGGAAAAGGGATGCGGACAGACAGACAGACAGACTGACCACACAGGGACGGTTCTTGAAGCAGGATAAACTGAAGTAAAAGGAAAAGTCCAGTATGTAGGGATTCTATGATACACAGATAAGTCCTTTAGACAAATGCAGGGATTCACCTGGATGAAGCAAAGGGGTTCTTCTGGATGAAGCCAGAGGGGTTCTCTTGGATGAAGCCAGAGGGGTTCTCTTGGATGAAGCCAGAGGGGTTCTCTTGGATGAAGTCAGAGGGGTTCTCTTGGATGAAGTCAGAGGGGTTCTCCTGGATGAAGCCAGAGGGGTTCTCCTGGATGAAGCCAGAGGGGTTCTCCTGGATGAAGCCAGAGGGGTTCTCCTGGATGAAGCCAGAGGGGTTCTCCTGGATGAAGCCAGAGGGGTTCTCCTGGATGAAGCCAGAGGGGTTCTCCTGGATGAAGCCAGAGGGGTTCTCCTGGATGAAGCCAGAGGGGTTCTCCTGGATGAAGCCAGAGGGGTTCTCCTGGATGAAGCCAGAGGGGTTCTCCTGGATGAAGCCAGAGGGGTTCTCTGAGATGAAGCCAGAGGGGTTCTCTGAGATGAAGCCAGAGGGGTGCACTTAGATGAAGCCAGACAGGTCCAGGGAAATGGAAGGCGGTTGTCTGGTAGGCTAGTAAGCCGTCAGATCATCTGGTAAATCCTGCACACAGGCTTGTCAGCGAAAACAGGCTCCTGGCTGCACGAGTTCCACTTGGAAGTGAAGTTTGATGCTGAAGCCTCTAGGTAAGGGTGTGGTTGAGTTATATAGAGACAGCCAGCTGAATAATGAGATGCACCTGATACTCAGTGCAGAGCTGGATAAGGTAACAGATATTCTGTGGCAGCAACTGAAGGGTGCTGCCCTGCAGTATGATGAATACAATAGTGTGTTTTATCATCTGCGGCGCCGCCGCCGGCGAGGAGCGTGACAGGTGCTCACATTCCCGAAAGTCCCGGATCTTTTCCCATCTCAGTTTAGCTGTACTGCCAAAGGAGGGGTCATCCTGGAGAGTGTCAAATATTAATCCTGGGCCGCCGTAGTCATGGCCCTCCATAGGATCTTTCCTCTCCAACTTTGGACACAGGTTGGCAGCATACCATTCCAGTGCCCGGTTACCTGTCCTCCAGCCATAGCTCCGTCTCGACCAGCTTCTCCAGTTGGGACAGTCTTTCTACCTGGGGTTGCACTCCTAGGAATGGCACCTGCAGGTCCCACAGTCTCCAGTATTTCTCACCCAAGGTAGGAAGAATCTTTCCCAGGTAGTCCTGTTCAAGCTGTAGGACGTCCCTCCAGAGCTGCTGCTGTGCCGAGTCATAATGCCACAACACCTCCTGGCCGAAACCTGGATCACTGTGCTGGTCAGGCGCTTCCATTCCTTGGTCCCAGAACGCCTCTTCCACTACTGCAGGGAGTATCTCCTGGGGCGCTGTAGATTCCCCGAGCTGGTACCGCAAGTCGGCCACTCTGAGATGATTGACCCTTGCCAAAACGATAGCGATCACCTCCGCCGGGGGGTTGGCTCCGAACAGGGCCAGCTTCCATTGTACCTCCCGGCGCCATTCTGTGGCTTCTGAGTCCTCGTGGAGGGCCAGACTTGCCTGTTCGTCCTCCATCAGGTCCTTGATGAGGGCAGCCTTTGGATTACCGCTGACCGCTTTATCTCTGGCTTTGAGAAGTTCCTTGAGGACCGTGCGCTCCCAGCCGTCATAGCGCTGTGCAATACGGGGTGCACGGCTGTAGGGCGGTGTAGCAAGCTCTCGAATCCCCGGGTGTCCGAGACCGGGGTCAAGCCAGCGGCTGTATTTCCCCCTGCTTGTCTGGTCTCAGAATCTCCCCTGGTGATGTGCTGCTCCAGGCGCTCGACGGTTGTGGTGCCTGAGACCGGGGTCAAGCCAGCAGCTATATTTCCCCCTATTTGTCTGGTCTCGGAAATCTCACTGGCTGTAGGGCTGCTCCTGACTCTTGGAGTTTTGTGATGTCTGAGACCGGGGTCAAGCCAGCGGCTGTATCTCCTCCTGCTGGGCTGGTCTCAGAGATCCCACCGCTGTGCCACCAATGTAACGAAATCCGTTACTCAGCAGGAGCAGATTCGCCATTAACTCCGTCCTTGCCTTGGAGCACTGGGAGGTAGCATGTCAACCGAGGTGTCTGCCCTGGATGCAGTGAAGGTGGCTGCACAATATAACTGAGCATAAAGTATTTTGGAGTTTGAAGAGTGGAGCGCTACGTCAGTGACTGATACATTGTAGCAAGCATGTACTCCGTGGTTACTAGCAGGATGGTGCAGGGGAAAAACATGATTAGAAGTCTAGCAACAGTTTAACACTAAATCTAACAATTAATCTATAAATAAAGGGTAAACGAAATATAACAAAAGAAGAATGAAATTAAACTAAATAAATCCTGTGGCGGCCGATCCGTCACAGCTGCTATTGGCAGAGGCGCAGGAGATGGACCAGCACCCAACAGGTCCGTCATCGAGGAAAACCTGACCCAAAGAGCTGGCAATCATATGGAAAGGGTAAAACCTGATCCAAAGAGCTAGAAATCATATGGAAAAGGGTAAAACCTGACCCAGAGAGCTAGCAATCATATGGAAAAGGGTAAAACCTGACCCAGAGAGCTGGCAATCATATGGAAAAGGGTAAAACCTGACCCAGAGAGCTAGCAATCATATGGAAAGAATAGAACCTGACCAAAAGAGCTTGGGTTTTGAGGGGTGTGGTGTATGACGGGCACAGGGTGTGAGGGGCGCAGGGTATGAAGGTGCGGTGTGTGACAGGCACAGGGTGTGAGGGGTGCATGGTATGAGTGGCGCATGGTATGTGGGGTGCAGCGTGTGAGGGGTGTGGCATCTGACGGGCACAGGGTGTGAGGGGCAAATGGTATTAGGTGCAGAGTGACTAACTCCATGGTGTTTCATTCAGATTGTAGGGAAGATAGATACAGATATATAGGTATCTATCTGTATCTAACAACTATACCAGGCTCCATTGAGCCAGGCTCCAGTGTCATTTAAGTGGCATTCTTAAGTGGACGCTCAGAGTTGATTCCTTTAGTTGCGGGACTGGAGGAAGGAACTGCAAGGCCCAATTTTACTCTGGGTAAACACACGTCTATATCATGCTTTCTCTCACGCTTCTACTCTTTACTTCTACCTTTCTCCTTAAATGGAACTCCTGCCCCTCTACCACCGACCCCTACACAATCTGCATCTCTCCCTCCCTCCTCTCGTCCCACATGATGGCCTCACATGAGCTCCTTTGTTTCCTCAGAACATGGTCTCCCTCTAACTCTCGTGCTGCCAATCACTCCCACAAATCCCATTCCCACCTTCTCTTTCTCACCCTCCTGCTGTTACTCTATTCAGGTGACATATCCCCTAACCCTGGCCCCACAACACATCCAATACTTCCCTCTCATCCTATCTCCATCGCACATAAATCACCTCCCTGCAAGCCCAGCAACCTCATTCCTATAATCCCTCAGCGCCTGTCCTCTTTCTCCTGCGCCCTCTGGAACGCTCGCTCTGTGTGCAACAAACTCACAGCCGTCCATGACCTCTTCCTTTCAAACTCCTTCAACCTCCTAGCTTTAACTGAAACCTGGCTAACTCCCTCTGACACGGCCTCCGTTGCTGCTCTCTCACATGGCGGTCTACACTTGAGCCATACCCCCAGACCGGGTGAGAGAAATGGTCGTGGGGTCGGAATCCTGCTCTCTCCCACCTGCACCTACCAGCATCTCCCTCCACCCCCATCCCTCTCCTTCTCCTCCTTCGAGACACACTGCATCCGCCTGTTCTCTCCTCTGGCTCTCAGGGTGGCAGTCATCTACCGCCCACCTTTACCAACCTCCCAGTTCTTTGACCACTTTGCTACCTGGCTTTCTCACTTCCTGTCTTCTAACCTTCCATGCCTAATTCTCGGGTACTTCAACATTCCCATTGATGATCCTTCCGCCCCTGCTGCCTCCAAACTTCTTTCACTCACGTCCTCCCTTGGACTCACACAATCCTCCCTCCTCCCTACCCACCGCGATGGTCACGCTATTGACCTTGTCTTTTCCAACCTCTGCTCCATTTCTGAGTTCAACTGTCGCCCTTTCCCCATCTCTGACCACCACCTTCTCTCTTTCAACCTATCTGGACTTCCTAAACACCCTGCTCCCCCACCCCGCACACACACACTCGCAGAAATCTACATGCTGTGGACCCCCATCAATTCTCCAACCTACTTCACCACCTCCCTCATACCTCATCCTTCACCTGCCCTGATGCTGCCACTAATCACTACAACACTACTCTTATCTCTGCTCTAGACACTCTTGCTCCTCTTCGACTCTGTAAGGCCCCACGCCGCCAGCTTCAGCCCTGGCACACCATCCAGACACGCTACCTGCAAAGATGCTCCCGCACCGCAGAGCGTGCCTGGAGGAAATCCCGCTCTGAAGCTGATTTTGTTTACTTCAAGTTTATTCTCCGGTCATACACCTCTGCCCTCCACTTGGCCAAACAATCCTTCTTCTCATCTCTTATATCTACGCTCTCCTCCAACCCTAAACGGCTCTGGTCCACCTTCAACACCCTCCTCTACCCACCTGCACCTCCCCCCACAGCTGCCTTCAGCGCTCAAGACCTGGCAGACTACTTCCTCAGTAAAACTCTATCAGAAGCAACATCCCAACACAAGATAGTTATCTGCCACCTCCACTCCCACAGGTCCCCTCTGCCACCCTCTGCCGCTTCCTCCCAGCCACTGAGGAGGAAGTCAATTCCTTATTGTCCTCCTCACATCTCACCACGTGCCCGCTCGACCCCATTCCCTCACATCTAATTCCTCCCCTCTCCTCCTCCCTCACCCCTGCTCTCACACACATCTTCAACCTATCTCTCTCCACTGGCTCCTTTCCATCCGCCTTCAAACACGCGCTAGTTACCCCTTTACTAAAGAAACCATCCCTCGATCCCAACTCTCCATCCAACTACTGCCCTATATCCCTGCTTCCCTTCACATCAAAGCTCTTAGAAAAACTAGTCTTCAACCGCCTCTCCCTCTTCCTGTCCTCCAATTCACTACTTGACCCCCTGCAATCTGGCTTCCGTCCCCTACACTCAACTGAAACTGCCCTCACCAAAGTCACCAACGACCTCCTAACTGCTAAAAAACACGGCCACTATTCTATTCTCATCCTGCTCGACCTCTCGGCTGCTTTTGACACTGTTGACCACCCCCTCCTTCTACAGACCCTCAACTCTCTGGGTCTCGGTGACACTGCACTCGCTTGGGTCGAATCCTATTTATCCAATAGGTCCTTCTGTGTGTCCTTTGCTGGTAACTCCTCCTCCACATTGCCTCTATCTGTTGGTGTACCTCAAGGCTCGATCCTTGGTCCTCTGCTCTTTTCCATCTACACCTCCTCCCTGGGCAAAATCATCAACAGCTTTGGCTTCAATTACCACCTCTACGCTGATGACACTCAGATCTACCTCTCTACCCCTGATCTCTCTCCCCCTGTCCTTTCAAAAGTCAGTGACTGTTTATCTGGCATCTCCTCCTGGATGGCCTCCCACCACCTAAAGATCAACATGTCAAAGACTGAACTCCTACTTATTCCTCCCTCCAATGCCTCCCCACCTCCTGACTTCTCTATCACGGTGGAGGGTATCACCATTTCCCCATCAAACCAAGTTCGCCGTCTTGGAGTTACACTTGACTCTGCTCTTTCCTTCATCCCCCACATCAAGTCTCTTTCCTCCTCCTGCCGATACCAACTGCGTAATATTTACAGAATTCGGCCATTTCTTACCGCTGTCACAACAAAACAACTCATACATGCCCTGGTAATCTCCCGACTCGACTACTGCAATAATCTCTTATCTGGCCTCCCTCTGTCCCGCCTCTCCCCCCTACAATCCATCCTGAACGCCTCTGCCAGGCTAATTCACCTCACCCACCGCTCTGTCTCTGCCACTCCCCTCTGCGAGTCCCTTCACTGGCTCCCCATCCACTGCAGAATTAAGTTCAAAATCCTTATCCTTACCTACAAAACCCTCACTAACTCAGCTCCCCACTACCTGTCCTCACTAATCACCAAATACACTCCGGCCCGCTCCCTAAGGTCAAACAGTGACCTGCGACTAGCTTCTCCCCGCATCACCTCTTCCCATGATAGACTGCAGGATTTCTCACGCGCAGCCCCCACTCTCTGGAACGCTCTCCCTCGTACTGTCAGACTTTCCCCTAACTTCTCTTCCTTCAAACGCTCCCTTAAAACGTTCCTATTTAGGGAAGCCTACCACCCAACTCACTGACGCAACCATCAATCACTCTCACCTTACAGTCCTCTCCTCCTGTTTCCAACCCCAACCCTCCCAGATTGTGAGTTCCTATGGGAATAGGGCCCTCATCTCCTCCTGTACTGTTTGTCAAATGTTGTTCAATGTATTGTAACCCTGTCTATACAGTGCTTATTGTACAGCGCTGCGGAATATGCTGGCGCTTTATAAATAAAGAATAATAATAATAATAATAATAGATAGATAAGAATAGATACGGATAGCTACGGATAGATAGATACAGACCTGGTCCTGAGCGTCGGATTCTACCCTCAAGTATGGAACCAAGGCCTCATAACACCCATCCATAATACGGATAGATACGGATAGATCGATACGGATAGATCGGGATAGATAGATACGCATTGTGACGGATCCCGGTACTCGGGGTGAGTAGATCCGCCGTCAGCGCTGAGTTCACCTGGAGGTCGGTAGTGTGGTAGCAAGGTGCCGCTGGTGCTCGTAGGATACCCCGAGGTTGCAGCGCTGTAGAGAGGTCCTTGAAGCGTCCCGGTTCCCAAAGCCTTGTTATCCCCAATTACTTGCCGAGGCAGGAGTAAAGGTTCAAACAAGAGTGATTTATTATCATGGAGAACACAGCTTATTTATGGGGAAAAAATACATTGTTCTCCCCTGGTCCGCCCTCAGCCCTCCCGTGGTGATTTCTGCCACTGCCTCCAGCCATGGCCCAATTTCCCTTTGTTCACCTGGGGCCCCCCTGGTGGGTGCAGCCCTTATCTTGAGGCTCGGTGCCAGCTCGTCTGGTGAACTTTCTGTGGCTCTGAATGAGCGGTGAACAGGGGAAGAACAGGGAAAAGCACATTGGGGTACTTATAAAAATAAGGGCTAACGAACTTTTAATAACACACAAAGAAATAAACACTTGAACTGCTGTACTGCGCTACAGCGTAGTTGCGGCCGCCCGTCACATATATCCCCCAAGTTTCCAGTTGGCAGACCCGGTGAGACCCTCTGCGGGTCCACTTGGGGATGTCCACGGACCCCACCCTAGGTCTCAAGTTCATTCTGGCGGGATAGCCCATCCGCATTGGCATTTTGCTTACCAGGACAGTATTGGATAGTAAAGTTGAAGGGCTGTAGGGCCAGGCTCCACCGCAGGAGCCTGCCGTTGTCTCCGGCCACACGGTTCAGCCATACTAGGGGGTTGTGGTCTGTGAGGACCATGAAGGAGCGCCCTTACAAATAGGGTTGGAGTTTCTTCAGTGCCCATACCAGGGCTAGGCACTCCTTCTCGATTGCCGCATAGGCAACCTCCCTGGGTAGAAGTTTTTGGCTGATGTAGGCAACCGGGTGGTCATGCCCATCTTCACCGACCTGGCTCAGCACCGCTCCCAGTCCGAACATAGAAGTGTCTGTGTGGACGACAAAACATTTAGTTGAATCAGGAGCGGTCAACACGGGGGCCTCCACCAGGGCTCGCTTGAGCTGCTGGAAGGCTTCCTCACACTCAGGGGACCACAGTACCTGTCGGGGAAGGTTCTTGCTGGTCAAGTCAGTCAGGGGTTTGGCAGTGGCACTGTAGTTGGAGACGAAGCGGCGGTAGTACCCCGCCGTACATAGAAATGCTAACACCTGGGTCTTAGTGCGGGGTGTGAGCCACTGGGTGACAGCTTCAACCTTGGCAGGTTCCGGGCGCTGCCTTCCGCAGCCCACCCAGTGGCCCAAGTACTGGACCTCGGACATGCCAACGTGGCACTTGTCTAATTTGACTGTCAGACCTGCAGTGCCAAGGCGTTCCAGTACTGCCCGTAAGTGCTGTAAGTGCTCCTCCCAGGTGTTACTAAAGATGGCTGTCATCTAGGTAGGCACTGGTAAAGTCCTGCATCCCCTCTAGCAGCCGATCAACCATGCATTGGAACGTGGCCGGGGCATTCTTTATCCCGAATGACATGACCCGAAATTGGTACAGGCCAAACGGAGTGATGAATGCCGATTTCGGCACACCCTCTTCAGCAAGGGGAATCTGCCAGTACCCCTTACTCAAGTCAATGGTGGTGAGGAAGTGACCCTGGGCAATGCGGTCCAAGAGCTCGTCTACCCGGGGCATGGGGTAGGCGTCGGTAATGGTGTGCTCATTGAGCCTTCTGTAATCTACACAGAACCTGGTAGTGCCATCTTTCTTGGGTACTAGAACCACTGGGGAGGCCCGTGGGCTCTCGGATGGTTCTATTACCCCTAGATCCAGCATCTCGAGGATCTCCTTCTGCATCCCGTCTCTCACTGCATCGGGGATTTGGTATGCCGTCTGCCGCAAGGGGGTTTGACTCTGGGTATCGACCCGAAGCAGAGCTACAGAGGTGTAGCCGGGACGGGACGAGAACAGGTCTCGGTGCTCCCGTAGCACCTGCTGAGCCTGTTCCCTGTGGCGTGGACTGAGTCCCTCGCCCAACCGGACATCAGCTATCCCCTGGGCGCTCGGATCCCCAGGCAGTACCGGCAGGGGGAGATCCTCCAGATCCCCCGCGTCCGGTGCGCAGATGGCGGCTACTGCCTCTTCTCTTTCATGAAATGGTTTCAGCATGTTCACATGAAAGGTTCTTTGGATCCTTTCATCCAAACATCTGGCTGCGATGAAGGTGGTATCACAGATCTTCTCTATAATTTTGTAGGGTCCCTCCCAGTCTGCCTGCAACTTATTTTGTTTGACCGGCTGGAGCGCTAACACTTTCTGCCCTAGCTGGAAGG
This sequence comes from Leptobrachium leishanense, assembly GCA_009667805.1. Taxonomy (NCBI): domain Eukaryota; kingdom Metazoa; phylum Chordata; class Amphibia; order Anura; family Megophryidae; genus Leptobrachium; species Leptobrachium leishanense. The sequence continues at coordinate 147,717,714 of CM019071.1, forward strand.
TGTGGTCCCTAGCCAACCGGTCATACCACCTCTTCTGCTTGGTTTGGGCCGCTTCGAGATTGTCCCATACCAGGGCGGTCAATTCCTGCAGCCGGTCCCTAAACTCAAGTACATAATCTATGGCCAAGGTCCCCTCCTCGGCCAGAGCACCTTCCCAGTGCTCCCGGAGCAAGTCCAAGGGGCCTCGGACTCTCCAGCCGTACAACAACTCAAAGGGAGAGAAACCAGTGGCTTCCTGGGGTACCTCCCTGTACGCGAACAACAGATGGGGCAAGTGGCGTTCCCAGTCCTTATGGGACATGGTAAAGGTGCGAAGGAGTTGCTTGAGGGTCCCGTTAAACCGCTCACAGAGCCCGTTGGTTTGCGGGTGGTAAGGGGAACTGTACAGGGGTTTAATCCCGCAGTCTCCAGAGCTGCTGGGTCACCTCGGCCATAAATTGCGTGCCCTGGTCGGACAAGATTTCCTGGGGAAATCCGACCCTGGAGAATATCTGTAGCAGAGCTCCGGCAACGGTCTCTGCGTGGATATCTCGGAGGACCACGGCCTCTGGGTACCTGGTGGCGTAGTCTACTACGGTCAAGATATACTTCTTGCCCGTAATACTAGGCACCGCCAGGAGTCCTATCAGATCCACCGCCACCCGTCTAAAGGGTTCTCCCACTATGGGTAGGGGTCTCAGGGTTGCTTTCCGGGTGTCCCCCCTCTTTCCTACCCGCTGGCATACCTCACAGGTCCGGCAATAGTCCCTAACATCCCCAGATAACCCGGGCAAGAAGAAGCTCTGGGTCAGGCGGTGCAATGTCCGCCTGTGCCCCAGATGGCCTGCAAGGGGAATATCATGCCCAATCTTCAACAGATCGCGCTGATATCTCCCCGGCACTACCAATTGCCTATGGAGTACCTGGTCCACTCCCCTCCTCGCTCCCCCGGAGGTCCTGTACAACTTCCCCTGGTCCCAGGCAAATCTCACTTCCCCTACCCCTCCCGGATCCCGCCCAGCCTGTTGTCTGTAAGAGGCAAGGGTGACTTTTTCCCTGGTGGCTTGGGCCAAGTCTGTCGGGGAATCCCAGGTCAGGGAGGGGGTATTGTCTGGGCCAAGGGTTGGGCTGGTCTCACCGCGGTCCCCTCGGAGTCTGTGTGCGGAGCCTTCCTGGCTTGATGACAGGTGGTGAAGGGGCATACCCCGCCAGGGTGGGTGTCTTCAAAGGTAGAGGTCAGCAGACCAAGGTCGTTGCCGAGCAGTACTTCAGTTGGTAGGTCTTTCATGATCCCACCTTCCACGTCCCGGGCATCCGTACCCCAATCGAGATGGACGCGGGCCGTAGGGATCCGGTAAACATGGCCGCCGGCGACTCGGACGGCCACCGAGTAGCCTGTGGAGGCAGCCGGGGTAATAAGGTGGGGCTGTGCCAGGGTAAGGGTTGCGCCAGTGTCCCGCAGGCTGTTGGCACTCCGTCCATTCACCCGAACCTTTTGGCGACGGTGCTGCCGGTTATCTTGGGCAGCTGCTTGAATCAGGTCTGCTTCATGTAGGATGCCCCAGTCTTCGTCCGGAATCGGTGTGGGTTCTGGCTCCGGCTCATGTTGGCAACAATATGCCGTAGCTCTGCCTGGAGGGTGTGGTGGGCGATGCGGGGCAGGACGGTTGGCAGTCAGTTGACAGCGGTCCCGGATATGTCCAATTTGGATGCACCCATAGCACCGGGGACCAGTCCGCGGAACTGGGGTGTGGATTGTCGGTGGCCGGGGTGCTTTCTCGGTGGGTGCGGTACGAGGCTGGGGTGCTGGATGGAACCGGGAGGTGGGGGCCAGATGTCAGGAGGAGGTACTGGCGTCCTGACGTCCTGGCGTCCATCGGCGAGGCAGGTAGCTTCGGGCAGGGTAAGGGGACGTCGGTCTCGCACCCAATCCCGGACCTCTGGAGGTGAATAGTTATAGAACTGCTCCAGCAAGAGCAGTTGGATGAACTGGTCCGGGTGGGTGGCTTGGCATCCCTGGATCCAGCTGCAGACGGCCTGTTGCATGCGGTGACCTCATTCCACGTAGGAGTCATGGGTCCCTTACTTTAGAGCTCGGAACCGGACTCGATACGCCTCGGGGGTGAGCGCATAGCGGGCCAGCAGGTGTTCCTTGACCCACTCGTACACCATGCAGTCCTCATCCGCCACAGCCCGGTAAGCTTCAGCCGCTCTGCCCATCAACTTACTTGCAGGTAAAGGTACCCAATCTCGGGCCGCCACTTCTTGCAGGGCACATGGTCTTTCAAAATCTTGCAGGAAGCCGTCAATATCCTCGCTTCCCTCTGGGAAGAGTTTGAAGGTGGCAAAGGGAATCTTTTGCTTGGGGGGTCTGGTGCTGCCCTGGGGAGTCAGTGACCCACTGGACCGTTGCTGCATTTCTGCTTGGCGGAGTCTGTCTGTATCTGCCAAGACCCTCCCGATGATGTCGGCGGAGGGGTCTGTTCCGTACAGGGCCAGTCGCCACTGTACCTCTCGCAGCCATTCTGAGGTCTCAGAGCCCTCGGAATAAGGCATACAAGCACGGTCGTCCTCCATCAATTCGCTGATGATGACCGCCTTCGGTTTGCCCCCGGGGATCTTGCCTCTGGCTTTCAGCAATTCTTTAAGGACCGTGCGCTTCAGACCCTCATAGTGCTGGGCCATACGGGGTTACGACCGTTACTTGGGGTGTCCGCCTCTTGGACCCAGGGGTGTCCGAGACCGGGGTCAAACCAGCGGCTGTTTATCCCCCTGCTGGGCTGGTCTCAGAATCTCCCCCCGGATGGCGGCCGCTCCGGATGCTCGACGTGTTGCGGTGGCTGAGACCGGGGTCAAGCCAGCGGCTGTATTTTCCCCTGCTTGTCTGGTCTCAGCCGATCCCACCAGGCTGCCAGCCAATGTGACGGATCCCGGTACTCGGGGTGAGTAGATCCGCCGTCAGCGCTGAGTACACCTGGAGGTCGGTAGTGTGGTAGCGAGGTGCCGCTGGTGCTTGTAGGATACCCCGAGGTTGCAGCGCTGTAGAGAGGTCCTTGAAGTGTTCCGGTTCCCAAAGCCCTGTTATCCCCAATTACTAGCCGAGGCAGGAGTAAAGGTTCAAACAAGAGTGATTTATTTTTCATGGAGAACACAGCTTATTTATGGGGAAAAAAGACATTGTTCTCCCCTGGTCCGCCCTCAGCCCTCCCGGGGTGATTTCTGCCACTGCCTCCAGCCATGGCCCAATTTCCCTTTGTTCACCTGGGGCCCCCCTGGTGGGTGCAGCCCTTATCTTGAGGCTCGGTGCCAGCTCGTCTGGTGAACTTTCTGTGGCTCTGAATGAGTGGTGAACAGGGGAAGAACAGGGAAAAGCACATTGGGGTACTTATAAAAATAAGGGCTAATGAACTTTTAATAACACACAAATAAACACTTGAACTGCTGTACTGCGCTACAGCGTAGTGGCGGCCATCCCGTCACACATAGATAGATACAGATAGATACAGTTACATAGGCTGAAAAAAGACCTGCATCCATCGGGTTCAGCCTCTCCCACATAACCTACTGCTGTTGATCCAAAAGAAGGCAAAAACCCCAGTCTGAAATGCCAATATGCAACATACTGGGAAAAAATTCCTTCTTGACCCCAGAATGGCAGTCAGATTTCTCCTTGGATCAAGAAGCTTTTACCCACATATTAAATATTATAACCCTTAATATTCTGTGTCTGCAGGAAGTCATCCAGTCGTTTTTTAAAAGTCTGTACAGACTCTGACCCAACCACCTCAACAGGCAGAGAATTCCACAGCTTTATTGCTCTCACCGTAAAATAACCCTTCCTATGCTTTAAGCTAAATTTTCTTTCTTCCAGTCTAAATGGATGACCCCTTGTCCTATGTATAGTCCTGTTAATGAATAGGTTATCAGACAATGGTTGATAATGGCCCCGTATATATTTATATAAAGGTTATCAGATCCCCTCTAAGGCGCCGTTTCTCTAAACTAAACAGGTTTAAGCTTGTTAGTCTTTCCTCATAACTTAACCCTTCCATTCCCCTTATTAATTTAGTTGCCCGTCTCTGCACTTTTTCTAACGCTATAATATCTTTTTTTAAGACCGGTGCCCAAAATTGCACGGCATATTCAAGGTGCGGCCTGACCATTGATTTATACAGAGGCAAAATTATGTTTTCATCCCGTGAGTGAACTCCCCTTTTAATGCATGCCAATACTTTGCTGGCCTTGGCGGCTGCTGTTTGACATTGCACATTGTTACTTTGTTCCCAAATCCTTCTCCTGCTTGGATTTCCCTAACTCCGTACCATTTAGGGTATAAATTACTTGTGTGTTCTTCAGATAGATAGATACAGATAGATAGATAGATACAGATCGAGATACAGACAGGCAGACATTAGTGGTTATATCGGTGCTGGAGGGAACAGGCCCAGCAGACGTCCAGTATAATATTTTTCTTCTCCATTTCAGAAATGATCGTTGCGAGAAGAGAACCATGACATACATCAAGACCGACACACCTGGCCGATACACCTCCAAAGGCATCCGTAAGTGTGACGGACGCCGCTACTCGGAGGGAGTAGATCCGCCTTAGATGCCGGGGTAGCGCTGCAATGAGCAGAGTTAGCGAGCCGGCGTCAGGTTCCTTGCTGGAATATATCGAGTCAGCCAGGAGGAAATACCTAGCAGATAGTCCCTCTTCCCAAATACTCGTCGAGACGCAGTATATGTTGTAGGTAAATCCGAGTGTATTTAGAATGGGAACAGACAGTGCTTATATACAAAATACAGCCATGCACATTCAGACTTCCCGCCCACCCCAACAGTTCTGATTGGTTGGTTCCAAGACCATTGTAGGCTTCTTTCAGGTCCTCTTCAGTCTTCACTTTGGTCCACTGGTTGTATGCAGATGAAGTCTTGACCACACACACAGTGATTTACATAACCCACTGTAAAGGGAATCAGATAGTGGGTGGCTGACACAATGGTGACTCCCAACCCTTCAGACATGCAAACAGATAACAGATACCCAAAGAGAAAGCACTTTTGCATAATCCACAAGTGACTCAAACCTATTGTACATTCTATACAAAGGAAAGCATTTGCCACTAGCGGCAGGTAGTAGCTTTAAAAAAAACACATTTAACTAAAGAAATCTAAGTCTATTTAAAACTAAAATTGAGCTATTGACAATACATTTAAAACCACACAATATAACTGAGCATAAAGTATATTGGAGTTTGAAGCGTGGTGCGCTACGTCAGTGACAGATACATTGTAGCAAGCATGTACTCCGTGGTTACTAGCAGGATCGGTGCAGGGGAAAAACATGATTAATTAGAAGTCTAGCAACAGTTTTACACTAAATCTAACAAAGGAAATTAGTTCCTATAAATAAAGGGTAAACGAAATATATCAAAATAAGAATGAAATTAAACTAAATAAATCCTGTGGCGGCCGATCCGTCACAGTAAGGCCCACCTTTACGTCATAGGATAGGATCACCACACGACCCCCCCTTTATCCGCAGGCTTAATCACGATACTATCATCTTGCTCTAGAGACCTCATTGCATTGTTCTCTTCTTTAGACAGAATATATTTAATCTTATTACAATTTTTTTCCAAATCTGTCATAACTAAAGTCTCAAATACCTTCATCTCCTCTGAGATGTGGTTTCGTGGAAAGAACGTAGATCTAGGTTTCAAGGTGGTATGTACAAACTGTCCATCCATTAAATTGTTTTCTATAGGGGTGTTCATAAAGAACTTTTTGAAGCAGAGATTTCTTTTAAATTTCTGCAAATTGACAAAAACATTAAATTTATCCATCTTATTGGTGGGAGCAAATTTCAGACCTTTCTGCAGTACTTTTATTTCAGATGTAGTAAGTACTTTACCGCTCAAATTAAATATCCCGTCTAAACTTATCACCTTTCTCTTTATGGGGCATGTTGTATGGGATGAGGCATTCACATAGCATCTTAAGTGAGAAGATGCAGTAGTTCTGTTTTCCAGGATGGAGCGCGAGGCTACTGCGCATGCGCAAAATGGCGGGCGCAATGAAAATAAGTTTCCTTAATATAGAATTTTAATTCCGCTTTCCATGGTGGCACGCAGAGCTTCTGGGCATGTGCAAAATGGCGGGCGCCACACCAATACACCTGATGTAAATCATGGTAATTTTTAATTGTTTAATTTATTATGGATTGTATATAAAGGCAGCAGCAAGAAACAGAATGTAATCTCCAGCTGAGGAAGCCATTAATGGCGAAACGTGTCCTGGTAGATATGATTTGTTTATTTTGAAACAAAATAAATGTTTTTATTTTTAATTCAACTGCTGTCTGCCTTTATGACCCTGTAAAGAAGGTTTGGGGAACACCTTACAATTCCCTGCGCGTATTGTGACGGAGCCAATAGAGGCTCAACCGCTTGTGAGTTTGAATTTGGCTCTCTCCTTTTTAAACCACGATATTATTGTGATTTACCGCACCAAGAGGTGCTTTTTTGGTTCTTGTCCATTTCTGCAGCACTCTCTCTATTTTTGATTACATTGGATAAGTGGATCGAAGGGTATATGGGCACCTGATAGGAGTCCCTGTCCGTTATATTCCTGAGAGCCGGTTGTAGGCTCCCCAGAATGTGAGTTGAACACGAATATAAATTACTCTCATCGGGTGCTGTTGTACTGCGCAATTTTGGTTCTCTTTGTGTTTTCTCCGGCAGTATATACCTCATCATCTGCATTTTAAAGAAGATTAACTCCTGAAGATAAGGTCTACTGTCTATGGACATATAGTATGTCTACTCCACTTTCTTATGGACTCCGGTCTTAAAGCGCTGTTGTAACAGATCTCTGTACCCGGACAGGGTCACATCTGCCAAATGCTGCTTCCTTGCTGGACACCCAGTTTCTCCTCGTGACTCTCACACCTTTCTCTTGTACCTTAGCCGCAGCTCAAGGCCCAGTGCCTATAGAGAGCCTGACTAGCACCCCCAGGAATAAGCCGAAGCTGTAGACCTGGAGCCTTTCCTTGGCACAGCGGGCAGAAGATTCCTGGTACTCAAAAACATGAGTTGTGACTTCAAGCTTGGTCAGAATAGAACTGTTTATTCACAGAGAGGACAGATAGCGTCAAGGACCATCACATTTGCATACAATCAAACAGACAACATCACAGATCAGATAACTACCCATGGCCTTCAAACAATGAAGAATGGGGGAAGGAGAAAGCACGTAAACAAAAGGAATTTCTTACTGAGAGAATTTACACAATAGCAGGTACTAATACAGAGATCTACACTATACAGGGAATAACACACAGACATCAGAAATCTTTAGTTAACTGGCATTCTATAAAACGGGGAAAATCACATTGGGGTACTTATAAAAATAAGGGCTAACGAACTTTTAATAACACACAAATAAATAAACACTTGAACTGTTGTACTGCGCTACAGCGTAGTGTCGGCCGTCCCGTCACAGCTGTGTTGTATTTTTTACTGTCTAAATTGTTATCCGGGTATTTAGAGAAACCCCCATACACATCATTCAGCGAGTGGGATAGACACTTATTTCCGGTGGGTGCTTCACCCCTCCTTCTTTCAATATACTTCTAATGGCTCAGGATTTTTCCGTAATAATTCTCCACAGAGATTGGACCATCAATCTTCTGACGAACCTGGGTTTCATGATCAATTGGGAGAAGTCCAATCTAGATCCAGCCAGGAACATGGAAATTTTGGGATTTCTGGTGGACTCGGTGCAAATGTCTCTCAGTCTTCCAGCCCAGAAAATCAATCAGATTTCGGAAGGAAGTACGAAGGTTGTCCACGCGGCCAACATTTCCTTTGAGAGCCCTTGCTCGTCTGCTGGGAATGCTGTCAGCGTCGATTCAGGCCATTTTCCAACGGCTCAAGGCAGTCTATCTCCGTCAGGGGTTACTGTATTCCGACAAGATTTCTCTAGACGACGACTCTCGGGAAGAGTTGCGCTGGTGGCGAGATCACCTCGTAACGTGGAACGGTCGTTCCTTTTTTCCTCCTCAACAAGAAGTCGTTATAGAGTCCAACGCCAGCAACTATGGCTGGGGTGCGCGTTTAGGTCCTACATCCACAGGAGGCAGATGGGCTTCTGTAGAGGCTTCTTTTCACATAAATGTCCTCGAACTCCTAGCTGGTTTCTTCGCTATTCGGAGTTTTCTAAAAGACAAACTTTTCAATTCAGTACCTCTTCGCATGGACAATTTTGCCGCAGTGAGACATATCAATCATCTAGGTGGCCCCAGGTCGAGGCAACTGTCGGAAGTCTCCAAACTGTTTTGGGGATTTTGCCTATCCCACAATGTTACAGTGACGGCTCTGTTCATCCCGGGGCTATGCAACATTGTAGCGGATTGGAATTCAAGGTATCTGCTGGATTCCAGCGACTGGAGGTTAGACAAAACAATATTCAGATTTTTGTCTTCGATGTGGGGTCCTTTCAAATTGGATCTTTTCGCTTCTCGTTTGAACGCGCAGATCCCAGGTTATTTCAGTTGGAAACCAGATCCAGACGCACTGGGGACAGACGCGTTTTACCAAACATGGCCACGAGGAATTCTGTACGCATTTCCCCCATTTCTCCTGATTTCAAGGGTCATCCGATTGATGCGTTCCAATCAGGCGACTCTGGTTCTGATTACCCCATGGTGGACGACTCAACCATGATTTCCTCAGTTATTAGAGTTAGCTTTGACGTTCCTCGGATTCTCCGGTCGAGCCCCCCTCCCCTGGAGGATCCAGAGAACACTATACAGAACATTCTGTCAGTAACATCGTTCCATCTCGTCACTTGGAAGGTGTCAGGCAATCTTACACTGTCGGTCAACTTTCGGAGGCTACTTCCGAATTACTCTCCAGCGCTTGGGCTCCAGGTACTAGAAAGCGATACCTTTGTTACTGGAACTGCTGGGTTTCTTGCTGTTTGGGCAAACAAGTTGATTCCCTTTCAGCCCCTATAGAGGACATTCTCCAGTTTCTGACCTCTTTGTTTGAGGAAGGCAGGGCTTATCGTACCATTAATAATTTTAGGTCAGCCATTTATTATTATTTTATTATTATTATTCTTTATTTATAAAGCGCCAGCATATTCCGCAGCGCTGTACAATAAACACAGTATAGACAGGGTTACAATACATTGAACAACATTTGACAAACAGTACAGGAGGAGATGAGGCCCTATTCCCGTAGGAACTCACAATCTGGGAGGGTTGGGGTTGGAAACAGGAGGAGAGGACTGTAAGGTGAGGGTGATTGATGGTTGCGTCAGTGAGTTGGGGGGTTGGCTTCCCTAAATAGGAATGTTTTAAGGGAGCGTTTGAAGGAAGAGAAGTTAGGGGAAAGTCTGACAGTACGAGGGAGAGCGTTCCAGAGAGTGGGGGCTGCGCGTGAGAAATCCTGCAGTCTATCATGGGAAGAGGTGATGCGGGGAGAAGCTAGGCGCAGGTCACTGTTTGACCTTAGGGAGCGGGCTGGGGTGTATTTGGTGATTAGTGAGGACAGGTAGTGGGGAGCTGAGTTAGTGAGGGTTTTGCAGGTAAGGATAAGGATTTTGAACTTAATTCTGCAGTGGATGGGGAGTCAGTGAAGGGACTCGCAGAGGGGAGCGGCAGAAACAGAGCGGCGGGTGAGGTGATTTAGCCTGGCGGAGGCGTTCAGGATGGATTGTAGGGAGAGGCGGGACAGAGGGAGGCCAGATAAGAGATTATTGCAATAGTCGAGTCGGGAGATTACCAGGGCGTGTATGAGTTGTTTTGTGGTGACAGTGGTAAGAAATGGCCGAATTCTGGAAATATTACGCAGTTGGTATCGGCAGGAGGAAAGAGACTTGATCTGCTTATCACCCCAGCATTGAGGGACTCCCTGTAGGTCAACATAGATTAGTCTGTAGATTGTTAAAAGGTATTAGTTTGAAACGTCCTCCTCGGTCTCGTTATTCTTTCACATGCGACGTTAATTTAGTTTTAGACTTTTGGATCAGTGGCTTCCGATACCGAGTTATCAATTAAACAGCTATCTGCCAAATTAACTATGCTTTTATGTCTAATTTCCTGTAAGAGGGTCTCTGACGTCCGTGCTTTGGATTTGTCGGGGCGCTCCTTCACTCCGTAGGTGTTTTGTTTTCCATATCTAGACGCACTAAAACTGCCATTTCCCAGGTATTTTATCCGGCTTTTCCACAAAAAACTAATTTATGCCCGGTACTTTGTTTACAGGAATACGAGCGGGTTACGGCCCCATATCGTCTTCCTTCCTTTGACCGTTTGTTTCTGACCATGACGAAACCGTATCACCCGCTTTCAAACACTACCTTAGTTGGTGGGTTAAATGGCTCATGACAGAGGCAGGAGTAGATACCTCTATTTTCGGGGCCCACTCCTCTCGGAGTGCGGTGGCCTCTACGGCTGCATTTCGGGGTTGCAGGTTAGATCTTATGAAAACCGCTAATTGGTCTAACGAGTCAACCTTTAAGGAATCTTATTTTAAGCCTATAGTTCATTTTGCGCATTCTATTATTAATTAGCTTTCAACAAGCAAAATATGAAGCCTCCGTGTCTTGGTGTATAATCCCTAGATTCCCCTATTCGTTTTGATGGGAAATCAAGATTATAAAGACACGGAACGAATATTATCCCACCCATGTGTAATGTTTATACTTTAAGTATCTTGCCCTACCCATGACATGTTATTGTTCTGTATATATTGAGTTGTGTTTGGATAAATATAATTCACACCTGATGGTTGCACATGAAGTTTTGCATATTCAGAATTCTAATCTATAGATTCTTGTTTGTTTCCGTTTTAGGTTCGCAACAGCGACGTATAGTTCTTCTACAGTTTCGTTTGGATTCTGGTGTTGCTATTCGAAGTTAAAGTCTCGCATCCAAGAAAAGAGGATGAATGTGACGCAGGTTGGAGGTTATATACCCGATGCTGGACACTGATTGGTTGTGATATTATGCAGTTGTATATGTGAAACTTTTTTCCTTTTGTTCAAAATTTCAAAGCTTTATTGAATTTTTCTTTGCTGCTGTTGAAAGAGTAAAGAAGAGTAAAGCATAATATTCACCTCCGTGTCTTTATTTATAATCTTGATTCCCCGTCAAAACGAATAGGGGAATCTAGGGATTTCTCCATCGTTTTGCGTTTTCATATATTATTTACAGTTTAAAACTCACAGCGGGAAAAGGTCAAAGCCGGGATCTGCCACTAAGGCTGCGATCACACGAGAGCACTGAGTGCGTCCGTCGCAGCTTTGTGACGGCTCGATGGGGGGGGCACACAGTGTAGCGCGCACACAAATTGCACGCGCTACCACCAGACGTGATTTCAACCTCACTGTCAAACAGCTACGACGGACGCAGACAGGACTACAAAGCGTGATCTTCCATAGGAGGCACTACCTGCGCTCAGCGAGGCGGCTACACGGGCGTCAGAGTGGAAGGAATGTCCACTGTCACAGACGCTCCTTCCGCTCAAAGAACGCTCGTGTGACGCAGCCTGAGCAGGTTTGTGGATGGGCCTCTGAATCGCTGCTGTGGCTCGCTTGGTTAATGTGCCGATCTACTAAATAGCTGCTCCTGCCTTCAAATCACAGGTTGTTGTTTTCCTTTTCAAGAATCTACTTCTGCCCCCCCCCCAATCCACTGCAAGCATTCACATTCATGGAGGGGGTGCCCCACCTACCCCCACAATTCACTGCAAACATTCCCATTCCAGGAGGGGGGTGCCCAACCTACCCCCACCCCCGCAATCCACTGCAAACATTCCCATTCCAGGAGGGGGTGCCCCACCTACCCCCACAATCCGCCACAAACATTCCCAGGGTTGGGGACCCCATCCCCCCTAATATGTAACATGATGGTCGGGTATGCTGAGCAGTGAGCGCAGTCCTGGTCCGAGTCGTGTAGTAAGCAGTTCCCGCACGCGGCTTATCTCGCACAGGCGCTGCGTTTTAAGAGGAATTTGAACGTTTTTGTCTCTCATTGAGCTGGAAGCTGCTCCGCAAGCTGCTGCGCCCTTGTGTTGCATTGTGTGCCAGGCCGGTGTCCATGGTCAGACCTCGTTATCACAGAGTAAACACAAAACCCCAAACAAAGGGCCTTTTCCTGTAAAACGTCCCAAAATACAAAGTGTTTCCCAATCTCCCGGCAAACACACAGAGGTACGAGCGGCACCTCCTCCTCCGACTGTCTAAACCCAATCCCGGGGAGGTCAGCTCTGCGTCCCGCGTGCTCACTGCACACCCACTGACCCTGCGGACCCCCAGACACCATGCTGCCCGCCTGCGTTCTCTCCGCGCTGCTGCTCATCTGCTCCCCCCAAGCTTTGGGGCAAAAGCGGAAGGTGACGCCGGAACCCATCGAGGCGATAAAGGCTCAGCCGAACTTTAACCTGGACAAGGTAAGAGGCGACGGGTAAAGCGGGAGACTGGATGAAGGGGTTAAAAACCAGGCGTAAAAGACACATGTCCGTGATTTCATTTGGCTCTTTTCTGCGATTTCATTCTGTGGGAAATTCGGTGAATTCACTATCGCGGTTATTCACTAACCTTCAAATTTCACCAAATTTATTTATTCACAAAGTATTTTATCAGGAAGGACACATTGAGATTTCTCTCGTTTTCAGGTATGATTTCACCAAAAACAGGCGAATTTACAGAGAAATACTGTGCAATTCACCACAATTCGGCGGCACCGAAATTGTCCCATAGACTATTGTGTCTTCTATTCACAGAACGACGAACCAAAGCAAATGTCGATGAAATGCCCTGATTTTCTGTGTCAATTCCTCAGGTTTAAACCAGAGAATCCCATAAAATTCAATGGAAAAAAAATAAAAAATTTAAAGAGCATTTATACTTTTTATTTTTTAAAGCCTTTTTTCATATTTTGTAACAAACCTTTTTATTATTTAGACGCATATTGAAACATTTTTATAGATTTATATTCCTATTATCGGAATAAGAGAGACAGCATTACTTTTTTTCCTCAGTTCGGCGGAATTCGCCTTTGCCAATTCTGGTGCTATTCAGTGTAATTTGGTGGTTATTGGCGCAATTCGGCGTTTTTCGCTGATGTCTAATAACTGCTTTGGCGACTCCAATTTCAGCAAAATACGGTGAGCATTCGCTAAATAGGAAATTCACTGTATTTTCAGCGAAATGGAATCACCGAAATGCGGCGAAAACAAGCACCGAAATTGGACACAATTTCAGTGCTTTGTGAATAGACCCTCAATTATCAAATGTTCACCATAAATTGCCAAAAATGAAGTCGCCGAAGCAGTTATTGGTCGGTGAGAGATCAGGAGAGGTAGATCTGAGGTGGTAATTAAAGCCAAAACGTATTGAGTTATTCTTTGTGTGACACGAGGATTCTCTTTGTATTATATGATCCGGAGGCCTCGGTTGCGGAGCGGTTTCTGCACGGTGTCAGGTCGCAGAGCATTGGGGTCTCCAGGGTTTTTGGGGGTGTTGATTGACACATTGGGGAGATGATGGTCAGATTTATTCCTGGCTGTGCTCAGTTTTCAGGGCAGTGGTACCTGTTGTCCATCGTGTCAGAATGTAATTACCTGAAGGTGAACAACCACCGCATGGAAGCGACGGTCGTCCAGGCTTCTCGATCCACCAAACAGAAGGCGACGGAGGATCTGTCCATGAAGACGCTCAGAAAGCTGTAAGGATTTCCACGGCTGGAAACGTTCACAGGGGTTATTCAATAAGAGCCAGAGCAAAACCCTCCTGCGTTTCAAAGGTTTTTCCATTGCAACGTCAGCAAACGCTGCGCTTATTAAATAACCCATGGTGTGAATCCAGAGGATAAACGTATCTGTTTGTTCCAGAATGTTCTCTCTGCATCCTGCGGCTCCGGGTTCATTTCTCTGACATTATGAAAGACACGGGCATGTCGTTAAGCTGCGATTCCAACTGAGCTTTAGTGGCTCCTTACTGTCACTTAATGCTTCCTATACTTTGTATAGAGCCGGACAGACGGAGAATAACAAGCTATTCATGGTCGCTCCTTATTCTCAGCTCATGCCGGTATTCTGAGACGTATCCATTGAAAAATTGCCCAAAATTAAGCAGCATCACAAAATGAAGGGGTAAAAAAGTCAGGTCTTGGAAAAGACCCTCAGCCGGGGCCGTACTTTTATGCCCAGAATTTTGGTTGGGGCCGATATGGAGCATCATGTCCAGTGGCGTAACTAATAACCTGAGGGCCCCGGTGCAAGAATCCATGGAAGGTCCCCCCTCCCAAAAAGATCTATATTTTTACTTTTTTTTCCCCTGCAATATAAAAAAGATGGTATTGTCCCCAGCTCACGTTGATATATATTTGCCCCCAGCTCACATGGATATATATTTGCCCCCAGCTCACACATGGATATATATTTGCCCCCAGCTCACATGGACATATATTTGCTCCCATCTCACACATGGATATATATTTGCCCCCAACTCACACATGGATATATTTCCCCAGATCACATGGATGTATTTGCCCCCAGCTCTCACCTCCTGTCTGCAGCTGTTCTTCTCCCTATGAGTGGCCGCCGGAATGCAGCTTGGCCGCTCGCCGGGAACCATGACCAGCGCAGCCGCGTTCTCGCGAGATCGCGGAGTTCACGTGAACTCCACCACCTCGTGCGCTGGGCAGGGGGTTCCAGCCAAACGCATTATGGATTAGATCATAGAAACGAAAGTCAAATATCAGCTGTTTCCAAATGTCAATTTATTTTGCGTCGTTGACAAACATCAGCCGTTTTTTGCCATCATGGGTGTTGGCGAAGTCCTGTTTCAGATACAGCGTGTTTCAGGATGCAGGATGTCCCGTGCCCTGCTCCTGGTACTGAAATAGGATTCCTCATGACTTGTGGTTAGCTATTCTGTTGAAACAGCAGAGTTACGCAAGATACAGTTTGAATCTCTCTGCAAAGACAGTTTTATTAATTCAGCTCTTAAAGACATATTAACTACTTAAATGAGCATTTTTCTAAGCCTTTGAATATTATTAAAGCAGATACATATTCTTGTGCATAACAGGGTTAGGTGACTATTTGTGCTTAAGTAGTTTTAGCACTTTTGTCTTTGGTATTTTGGGGGGGGGGGGTAGCTCCAGATTTCTACATGCTCCTGAGATGTACAGTTGTGTTCAAAATTATTCAACCCCCACTGAAATTGAGTGTTTTGGCCAGTTTGACATTGATTTTGATCGTTCAGTCATCTTGCTTACAATTAAATCAAAGAGGCACGTGTAGGTCAGACAAATATAACATAACATTTATAATGAAATAACCACAAATGTCTTTTCTGTGCTCACATCATTATCAGTTTTATTCAACCCCCAAGTGAAATTCAATCTTAGTACAACATCCTTTTACAGTTATAACAGCTTTTAAACGTGAAGCATAGCTTGACACAAGTGTCTTGCAGCGATCTACGGGTATCTTCGCCCATTCGTCATGGGCAAAAGCCTCCAGTTCAGTCACATTCTTAGGCTTGCGCACGGCAACTGCTTTCTTTAAGTCCCACCAGAGGTTCTCAATCGTATTTAAGTCAGGTGACTGCGATGGCCGCTCCAAAATGTTCCAGCCTTTAATCTGCAACCATGCTCTAGTGGACTTGGAGGTATGCTTGGGATCATTGTCCTGTTGAAAGGTCCAACGTCTCCCAAGCCTCAGGTTTGTGACGGACTGCATCACATTGTCATCCAATATCTCCTGGTACCGAAGAGAATTCATGGTACCTTGCACACGCTGAAGCTTCCCTGTACCTGCAGAAGCAAAACAGCCCCAAAGCATGATTGACCCCCCGCCATGCTTCACAGTAGGCAAGGTGTTCTTTTCTTCATAGGCCTTGTTCTTCCTCCTCCAAACATAGCGTTGATCCATGGGCCCAAACAGTTCTAATTTAGTTTCATCGGTCCACAGAACACTATCCCAAAACTTCTGTGGTTTGTCCACATGACTTTTGGCATACTGCAGTCGACTCTTCTTATTCTTTGGAGACAGCAAGGGGGTGCGCCTGGGAGTTCTGGCATGGAGGCCTTCATTACGCAGTGTGTGCCGTATTGTCTGAGCTGAAACTTCAGTACCCACATCTGACAAATCTTTTCTCAGTTCCTCAGCAGTCACACGGGGACTTTTCTCCACTCTACGCTTCAGGTAGCGCACAGCAGTCGAAGTCAGCATCTTCTTTCTGCCACGACCAGGTAGCGTTTCAACAGTGCCCTTTGCCTTGAATTTGCGAATGATGCTTCCTATGGTCTCTCTTGGTATCTTTAACATCTTTGCAATCTTCTTATAGCCATTGCCCTTCCTGTGAAGAGTAATCACCTCTTCTCTTGTCTTCCTGGACCATTCTCTTGACTTCACCATGTTTGTAACCACACCAGTAAATGTCTAGAAGGAGCTGAGTATCACAGTCATTTTAAAGCTGCCAAATTGGTGCTTATTATGCTTTATTGCTGCTCCGTGACATCCACAGGTGTTTTCAATACCTGATTGAAGAACAGAGGTTCATTCAAGTGTTTTCAGAGTGGTAGTCTTTAAGGGGTTGAATAATTGTGTCAATGAAGAATTCACAAAAGAAACATTTACTACTGTATTACAAAACCAATTGATGTCATTTTAGTTGCATATGGTTCTTTAAAAAGTCCTTGTAGGATTTCATTCTGAATACAATTACAAATGTACACTAAATTCCCTAAAACCCTTTACAGCATTGGGGGTTGAATAATTTTGAACACAACTGTAAATCTGGCCCTGTATACTGTATTTACCCGACGTGCCTCGTCCTTTCATACAAATCACTCGGCGAGCTGGCACAGGAGCTTGCAATCTGGAGGTAATATTGGGGCGTACATATGACCGGCAGCAGGCAAGTCTGGAGCAGCTGAGAGAATGGATTAGGCACGGGGTCACGGTGCGGCCATTATACAGGCGTCTGTTTCCTGTTTTCCTCAGGGACGGGATCTGCTGGGAGATCAGGCAGGAGTATCCGAAGAACAATGTCAGCGGCAGGTTCACCGTAAAAGGTCGGTACGCACGCTTATTGATTGCAGCATAATGTACCTCAGGGGCGGCAACATGTGATAAGAGCCTGTCCCTCTGCTCAGGTCGCGGGTCCAGCCTGAAGGTGGAGATGGTGGTGGGAGAAACGGATTTACGAGAATTGTGCCATCCTCTAATACCAGCGGCAGAGGAAGATCACGCTGAAGCTCTACGGTGAGTTACTCTAGTGAAGGACAAGGCTTCGACGCTTTGGGGGCGATGACGGATGACCCTGACGTGTATCGAGGTCAGCCACAGGTGATGTCATCTTGTAACGCGATGTGATGACGTTGTGACACCTCAGGACCAAACACAACCTGAAGCAGAGCAGCTTGCTGCAGGACGTAATGACCAGGCCTCCCCGCGGTCAGGCAGCAGCCGGGGGGGGGGGTTCAATGCTCCGGGATCGGAGAAAATAATTCTTGGCGTATAATATAAACATTTTATCACTTTTTCACAGGACTTAAAAAAACTGCGTCGGATGACATTTACCGCAAATTTGATGAACACGTCTCAGGCCAGGGCATAGATCTGATTTACATCTACCCGTTCCCGTCGTATGGTGAGTAAAAATGCGACCTGACGCAGCGTAGCACAGCAGATCCTACACACAGCGCCACGCGGCCTGCTCCCACGAAACACACCCAGCACGCGGAGCCAGGGAGGGTCTCCATGGGAAGAAGGTTTCCGGAGAATGGAAGAAAGATGGGGTTTCTGGTACAGAAGAGGACGGGGTTCCGGTCACGGAGGGGAGAGGGTTTCTGACTGTTGGGTTCCTGTAGAGAAAGGAGGAGAAGGTCTCCCCATGAAGGAGGACGAGGATTCCTGGCGATAAAGGGGAGAAAGGAAGGAAAGGTCATCTGCAAAAGCCATGATGGTACAGGGGTCTCCACAGGGCCGGTGCTAGACTATTTTGCGCCCTAGGCAAAACCAGATACTTGCACCCCCCAAAAAAAAGATGGATATAATATATTGCCCCCCAGCTCACATGGATAGATTGCCCCCAGACTAGCTCACACATGGTTATATTTGCCCCCCCAGCTCATATGGGTATATTTGCCCCCCCAGCTCATATGGGTATATTTGCCCCCCCCAGCTCATATGGGTATATGCCTCTCCCCCCTACAATCCATCCTGAACGCCTCCGCCAGGCTAATTCACCTCACCCACCGCTCTGTCTCTGCCGCTCCCCTCTGCGAGTCCCTTCACTGGCTCCCCATCCACTGCAGAATTAAGTTCAAAATCCTTATCCTTACCTACAAAACCCTCACTAACTCAGCTCCCCACTACCTGTCCTCACTAATCACCAAATACACCCCAGCCCGCTCCCTAAGGTCAAACAGTGACCTGCGCCTAGCTTCTCCCCGCATCACCTCTTCCCATGATAGACTGCAGGATTTCTCACGCGCAGCCCCCACTCTCTGGAACGCTCTCCCTCGTACTGTCAGACTTTCCCCTAACTTCTCTTCCTTCAAACGCTCCCTGAAAACATTCCTATTTAGGGAAGCCTACCACCCAACTCACTGACGCAACCATCAATCACTCTCACCTTACAGTCCTCTCCTCCTGTTTCCAACCCCAACCCTCCTAGATTGTGAGTTCCTACGGGAATAGGGCCCTCATCTCCTCCTGTACTGTTTGTCAAATGTTGTTCAATGTATTGTAACCCTGTCTGTACTGTGCTTATTGTACAGCGCTGCGGAATATGCTGGCGCTTTATAAATAAATAATAATATTTGCCCCCCCAGCTCATATGGGTATATTTGCCCCCCCCAGCTCATATGGGTATATTTGCCCCCCCCAGCTCATATGGGTATATTTGCCACCCAGCTCATATGGGTATATTTGCCACCCAGCTCATATGGTTATATTTTCCCCCCAGCTCATATGGTTATATTTTCCCCCCAGCTCATATGGTTATATTTTCCCCCCAGCTCATATGGTTATATTTTCCCCCCAGCTCATATGGTTATATTTTCCCCCCAGCTCATATGGTTATATTTGCCCCCAGCTCATATGGGTATATTTGCCCCCAGCTCTCACCTCCTGTCCTTCTGGCATCCGCGTATGCCCCGCTGCCCCCCCTCTGCACGCCACTGCGGCCGCTGATCTATCACGCTACGCGCTTGCTCTGGGCGCAGCGTGACATGGAAGACAGCTCGCGGCGGCTGTCCATGCTGAGGGAGCGGGGTTATCCCCGCTTCCCTCACTCTCTATTGGACAGCCACCGCGAGCTGTCTTCCATGTCACGCTGCGCCCAGAGCAAGCGCACAGCGTGATAGATCAGAGAGTGACAACGGCCGGCGGAGAGATCTCGACTGCACCCTAGGCGGCGCTGCGCTCTAGGCGGGAACCTAGCTCGCCTAGCGGCAGCGCCGGCCCTGTGGAAAGGTTGATGGTGGAGGACAGATGTTTATGGTGATGAATGGAGAGGTTCATGGTAAAGGATGGATTGGTTTATGATGGGAGACAGATCTTTCTTGTGGAGGATGGAGAGGTTTATGGTGGAGGATGGAGAGGTTCATGGTGAGCTTGTATCACCTAGTGGATCCCTAATGAAGAAAGGAAAGCAGGATTCCCAGTGAAGTAGTAGATGTTAGTCCCTGGTCTTGCAGAGTATTGACTCTCCACCCCCAGAATATCCAGAAAAAAAACCAAAAATCAAGCTTTGCCAAACCTGGAGGTTTTTTTTCTTTTCCAGGTTTCTGTGAGAAAGCCGACCAGTTCCACATCCTCGACGGTAAGTCAGAAATATCTCTACAAAACACTTTCAGGCCAAACCGATGCCATATGCAGAGATCTCCTGTATATCTGTGTGATCTAGTGGCGGTGCTCAGCACAGACAGATCTCCTGTATATCTGTGTGATCTAGTCACGGCGCTCAGCACAGACAGATCTCCTGTATATCTGTGTGATCTAGTTACAGCGCTCAGCACAGACAGATCTCCTGTATATCTGTGTGATCTAGTCACAGCGCTCAGCACAGACAGATCTCCTGTATATCAGTGTGATCTAGTCACAGCGCTCAGCACAGACAGATCTCCTGTATATCTGTGTGATCTAGTCACAGCGCTCAGCACAGACAGATCTCCTGTATATCAGTGTGATCTAGTCACGGCGCTCAGCACAGACAGATCTCCTGTATATCTGTGTGATCTAGTCACTGCGCTCAGCACAGACAGATCTCCTGTATATCTGTGTGATCTAGAGGCGGTGCTCAGCACAGACAGATCTCCTGTGTATCTGTGTGATCTAGTCACGGCGCTCAGCACAGACAGATCTCCTGTATATCTGTGTGATCTAGTCACGGCGCTCAGCACAGACAGATCTCCTGTGTATCTGTGTGATCTAGTCACAGCGCTCAGCACAGACAGATCTCCTGTGTATCTGTGTGATCTAGTCACGGCGCTCAGCACAGACAGATCTCCTGTATATCTGCACGCCGTGTATTGCCCCGTCACCCCCTGCGCGCCGTGTATTGCCCCGTCACCCCCTGCGCGCCGTGTATTGCCCCGTCACCCCCTGCACGCCGTGTATTGCCCCGTCACCCCCTGCACGCCGTGTATTGCCCCGTCACCCCCTGCACGCCGTGTATTGCCCCGTCACCCCCTGCGCGCCGTGTATTGCCCCGTCACCCCCTGCGCAGTGTATTGCCCCGTCACCCCCTGCGCAGTGTATTGCCCCGTCACCCCCTGCGCACCGTGTATTGCCCAGTCACCCCGTGTATTGCCCCGTCACCCCCTGCACGCTGTGTATTGCCCCGTCACCCCCTGCACGCTGTGTATTGCCCCGTCACCCCCTGCGCGCCGTGTATTGCCCCGTCACCCCCTGCGTGCCGTGTATTGCCCCGTCACCCCCTGCACGCTGTGTATTGCCCCGTCACCCCCTGCGCGCCGTGTATTGCCCCGTCACCTCCTGTGTGTTGTGTATCGGCTCCTGTCACTTTGTGTGTTATGTATTTCCCCGCCCCCCTCTGTGTATTGTCTCCTGCATGTTTCCCCCTGCGTGACGTGTATTGCCCCATGTCTCCGGTCCTCCAGTCACACCCTGGACATGGCGTTATCCCCTCCTGTCACATCTCCACACTCCTACCTGCCTCTCCCCTTCACACAACCTGATCTCCTCAGCTCACCTTCACTTCCGCACCTCTCCTTCCTCTCTATCTCCATCTCTCTATGGTGTGAGCAGAGAGAACTTTCTGTCTCCTTCCTGACTCGATCATCTCAGACACTGAAACAAGCAGAGCCCTGACTGGGCGAGAAGGGTCTGGCTGCAGACTGGAGCTCCGCTCTGAACAGGAAACATGTGACCTCCACTCACCCATGTGACCTCCACTCTGTTTTTTTTATGCTTTGAAATCAACTTTAATGTTACGAACAACAATAAACACAATAATGCTGAACACTGGTTTCTGCTTGATTTTAATAATTAAGGGTAAATGAACGGATTCATTACATTAAGACAAAGGATAGTAATGATTATTTATTTATAAAGGATTTTTCCAGGGCGGATACATTGAGATTTCTCTCGTTTTCGAGTCTATCCTGGGTATTGGACGTTCTACGTCATCTCAGGAAATCACAGGATTTCTCCATCGTTTTGAGTTTTCATATATTATTTACGGTTTAAAACTCACAGCGGGAGAAGTTCAAAGCCGGGATCTGTCACTAAGGCTGCGATCACACGAGAGCACTGAGAGCGTCCGTCGCAGCTTTGTGACGGCTCAATTGAAGTGGAAATAGGCTGGAAGACGGCCGCCATTGTACACAGGCGGCCATCTTGTTCAGAATATTGGTTCACTTGTATATAACTAGACAGGTTTGTAGCTGAAACTAGAATGAGGTATACGTAGAAATTTAGGAATGCGTTTAGATTAGCAGAAAAGCAATTAAAGCTTGATGAAAGATCTCTGCTGTTCCTGGCACGGAGGAGAAAAGCGAAGTAGATCCTCCAAGGTCGTTGGGGCCCGCAGAAAGACAAAGGAGTAGAGATCAGGCCAGGTGCCATCTGTAACAAGTGATTGTAGGCGCAAGGGAGGAGGGCGCAGCCCGGAACAGTAAGAGCAATTAATTTTGATTTACTGAAACTAACACAAAGTTTGCCAATTTACAGCCAATTAATGAAATGTCTTTGTATTAGCCAAAGGAGGTATTAACCCACGTGGGGTGGAATAAAGTGTCATTGGGAGGTGGGCTAACTGGGATGTACCTAATTACGTATTTTTGGGTATAAGATCCCTTGCACGGGTGAAAGGGGGGGCTCACTCTTTGCGATTCAATCCTGTGTGGGCACTTGTGTGACGACACAATAAAGTTTGCCTTTCCTGAAGAGACTCGTGTTCTGACAATCCTTACTTGTGCCCGGTCCGGCGCCGTCTTGAAAGTGAATCTGTTTTTGTCCGCCTACATTTTTGGGGGCTCGTCCGAGATACGGGCCCTTTCCGGGCACACAGTAACGGGCTGCTGTGAACACAGTGCAGTGCTTGACTGCAGCGGGTGCGAGAATCCCGATGGTTGGGCGTCCGTTGAAGGTGAGCTGACATCTGCAGGCGCCAAGCAGGATTTCCTGTTCAGTGGACCTCGTCTCGTCCCAAACGGACCCCTAACCCGGGACAACACCGAGTCTGAGGAAACAGCAAGCAGCGCCGGCGATAGGTAACGTGTCTTCTATGTTTTGTATGTCTAAAGGAGATACCGGTATCTAAGGGAAACGTCCGACTGAGATAGACGGATAAGAGGATGCGATGGCAACCATCCTATTGGCATATCTAGCCCGCCGCTGATAGCACTGACATTGAAGGAGCCAGAGTGGCTAGCGGGTGTCTGGATTCGGGGGAATTGAATGCCAATCAAAGGGTAGTTCTGTAAGTGAGGGAGAAGGTAACCACGTGGAGTTGCATAAGTCAGTAGTCAGTGTTTGTAAATAGAGCTTCACCACGTGGGTAAAAGGGAAAGGAGGAGGGATTTTCTGTGACTGGGCTGAGAGCCTGAGTCAGTGCTAGTGTGCACGTCGTGTAGTGAAAAGGGCTCATAGTGGAGCCAGCGGTAGCTGCAGAGATAGTGGTGCCGGGTGGGTGAGATTACCCATAAGGCAAATTGGAATTGCAGACGGCAGTAGAGATATAGAACGGGGTGCACATAGTCACAAGCAGTCAAGAGTTAGAGTTCAAATTACGGGGTATAAGGAGCCACAGAGGAGGGACTGAGTACCCCTCGGCTAGTAAAAAAAGAGTTGAAGTGTTTTATGTTCTGTTATGTGATGAAAGCATCTGGTACGCTATGGGTTATGAATGAATGCTGAGATTGCTGTGAGTGAACGTGCGCCTACTCGCATTGCGAGGAAGCGGTTCAGATATATATGAAATGTTGGCTGAAGTACCAGACAGTAAATTCTAAGTGTTCTTGCTAACAAGTAATATCTGTATCGAATAAAGGTTGTTGTTTTTAAAAGGTTAAAAGTAACAATGGGTAACGGGTCATCTAAGCCCCAAACAGGTAAAGAAGGGTGAGACGCCCCTAGGGTATATGGTGCAGAATTTTGAAACACTATATACAGCATGTGATTATGATGTAGAATTAACTAAAAGGAAATTAACAGGAATGTGTACAATGGTGTGGCCATTGCTAGTTCCAGACTGGCCAGAGCAGGGGTCAATGGACCCGGAGCTAATACAGAAGGTACATTCCCAAGTCACAGAGCAGTACGGACATCCTGAACAATACCCGTATATAGATATATGGAGATATTGTATTAAAAACAAGAGTCATTTTATAATGATAGCGGGGAGAAATAAGAAGCAGGACCCCCAAAATAATGGAGAGAGAGAGAGAGAAGTGTTAGTAGAACAACCGGAAGAGAGTGATGTTTTACCCCCGTCCTATCCATCATGTTATGGGGCAGCTAGGAAAGTTTTGAGTGCCGCGGTTGCGCGGACGGAGAGGGGGGAGCGGGCAGCTGCTGTGTCTCGGTCAGCTCCCTCTGCTCCGTCCTGTGTGACTGAGGAAGAAGAGCAGGGCGCCGCGAATGGAGGAGATAGAGAGGCTCCACCAGAAAAGATTGAGATGCCCGATGGGAGCATATATAAATTAATTAATATTTTACGGAGTGAGATGATTGCGGTGCTGTATGGCTTGTGTGTGTGATTCGGACTGATTTTGTCCGATTGTGTTTATAATTGATCTATTAAACTAAATTAGGAATGGCTGAGAGGTAGTGAGAGTCTCCGTACTGGTCTCTTCCCTCCCTCCTTTCTGACACACTGTCTGCACGGAGGGGGGGGAGGAGGGGGAGGGAGTCAGTTGTTTTTTTTCTCTCTGATAGCTGGAAAGAATAACCCTTTGTGTATCTGTGCAGCGAATTCAAAGTAAAAAGGAATAGGAAAAAAAAAAAAAGAGAATTACTATATTTAGCTAATTCTAATGTGTGTTACAATGGAATATTTGTTTGAAGTCTGTTGAGTGCAAGATATATGTTTATATTTTGTGTTGATATTATTCCAAAAGTTTTAGTTTTGTTCAGAGCTAGAATTAAATAAAAAAAAAAAAAAGGGAAGTCCTGGTTTTTATATTGTTACACACAAACAATAATAAGTATGTAATAATATACAATATTGTCTATCAAAACATAAAATTTATTAACAAATTAAATTGAAATATATGAAACGGTTAGAAAATTAATATTAAAAGAAAAAATTCGAGAAATAATTAAAGTAGTTTTTCTTTACTGTTTCTAAAAGGTATGTTTTTGTTTAATTTTTGATGGAATAGTTATTTTATTGTTATGAGATGTTAGGAGTGGTTTTATGACAATGGAATAATTGATTTTTTCAGATGTGGTATTAAGAGTCTGTTTTGGGCTACGGGAAAAGATCTCTGAAAATATTGTTTATACAATGTGTATATGTATATGCCCGAATGTCCCATCCGGCTCCTGGGGCGGGATATCTTTTGCAAATTGCAAGCCCAAATTATGTTTTTTCCCGGGGGTCACGCTCAATTAGATCTGCCGGAGAGTGGCGGCTCTGCTCGGCAGCATATTCCAGCCAGTCCGCACAATCCACAATCTGTGAAAATCGCAGTAGTTATGTCAAAGGAGGAAGAATGGCGCACGGCACCTACTCTGTCTGCCACGCCGGATCCGCACGCACTACTCCTTGGAATTCCTGAGGTGGGGGCGGAGGAAAACCCGCCCAGATGAGTTGAATCACAGCCCGGCGCAACACCGGTGGCTCTAAGACAATATTATATCCCACAGAAAGCCAAGCAGAATATACAGATATATTTACAGAGATTTAAAGATCACGGCATATTAAAATTCTGCGTGTCACCATGGAACACACCCCTATTGCCAGTCTTGAAAGAGAGGACACAAGAGTATCGCCCTGTCCAAGATTTATGAGCTGTCAACGAGGCCACAGTAACACTACACCCTGTGGTTCCTAATCCATACAATTTACTGGCGTTAATTCCCGGAGATACACAATATTACACAGTGCTTGATTTAAAAGACGCTTTCTTTTGCATCCGTCTGGCTCCAGCAAGCCAGCCCCTTTTTGCATTTCAGTGAGAAAAGTCTACCACGGGGGCGCGCTATCAAATGACGTGGACGCGCCTCCCTCAAAGTTTCAAAAAAAAAAAATTCACCCACGATTTTCAGGTGCGCGCTTAGCCAAGATCTCCTCGCCTTCAACGCTCAGCCAGACAAAGTAGTGTTACTACAATATGTTGATGATTTATTACTGGCTTCCCCCACAGAAAAAGACTGTTTATCCGCCACAAAAGTTTTGCTACATCTGCTAAGCCAAGCAGGTTACAGAGTTTCTAAAAAGAAAGCACAAATATGTAAACGCAGTGTAAAATATCTGGGCTTCCAGTTAACAGGTACCAAATGTGCACTGGGGGCAGAAAGAAAAGAAGCGGTGTGCCGCATACCCCAACCAAAGACCAGGAGACAAGTCCGTGAGTTCCTGGGAGCTGCAGGCTTCTGCCGCCTGTGGATCCCCAACTTCGCCGATATTGCCAAGCCGCTTCATCAAGCCACCAAGGGGGGAGAACTAGACCCCTTTCATTGGGAAGAAGAGCAAACAGCAGCGTTCCTGAAATTAAAGACTCTGCTAATGGAAGCTTCTGCACTGGGCCTGCCAGATCACAGCAAGCCTTTCCAGCTGTTCGTACATGAACATAATCAAACAGCAACAGGAGTATTGGTTCAGACTTTTGGCTCATGACTGAGGCCTGTGGCCTACCTCTCCAAGCAACTCGACCCTGTGGCCTGCGGCCTACCCCCATGCCTGAAAGCAGTGGCTGCCACTGCAATGCTGATAGCAGAAGCAGACAAGCTGACCCTTGGACAAGTTTTTCATGTCAAGGTGCCCCACGCTGTCAAGGCTCTGCTGGATGTGAAAGGAGGTTACTGGTTCAGTAGCAGGCCAGATTTGCAAGACGTACCCCTAGACAAATACGACCTACAGCTATTCACTGATGGTAGCAGCTATATGGATGATGGGAAGAAAGTCTCCGGCTATGCAGTAGTCTCAACAGAAGAAGTCATCGAAGCAAAGCCACTGCCAGGCCATACATCTGCACAATTGGCTGAAATAACAGCTTTAACCAGAGCCCTTGAAATTTCTGAAGGCAAAAGAGTAAATATCTATACAGATTCCCAGTACGCTTTCATGACAGTCCATGCACATGGTGCACTCTATAAAGAAAGAGGCCTACTCACGTCTTCAGAACAACAAATTAAATATGCGGCTGAAATCGCGGCCCTCCTGGAAGCAGTGTGGAAACCAAGTGCTATCAGCATCATGCACTGTCGTGGCCACCAAAAAGGCCGTGATGAAATTCCAAAAGGTAACAGACGCGCAGACCAAGCCGCAAAAGCAGCTGCAAAACCACCACCGCCAGCAGAAGACCAAGCTAAAGTATTGATCTGCAAGCAAGAACCGCAATCCTCTATGCCAAATTACGAGTTCTACATGAATTTGAGAAAGTTTGAACCCCACGGCAAGTTCATTGCAATAATATTGCACAAATGGCAAGATAATTATGAACTATTAGAACTTAATTATGATTACATTCAATGGCTTTTCCCAACTCGGATACAAGGCCGAAATTTCTACTCTACTTCCCTAAATCCGCAGGAGACACGCCTAATGGTTAACACCTCAGAAGTTCAGCAAAGACTGCGCAGAGCCTACAACATGATGCTGAAATTCTTCGGCGTAAAAATAGTGGGGGAGGAGGAAGACAAAGAAATAACCGAAGTTGAATGAGCAGAAAATTTCGCGTCACGTTTTGAAAATTTGACAATCAATCCTCACAATAATCTACGGATCACACGAATACTGCACAGTCTGGGAGAATTGGGAGCAGAAGAATATCAAGTCCCACTGGTGAGGTTCTTCCTCAAGGAGATCCTTATCAAGAACAGACTGCCAAGAATGAAGAAAAGTGCAATGAAGTTTTTCATACCAGCAGTAAGAGATTCACAAGACAGACAAGATTTGTTATTTTTCGCATGGCGATACTATTTCCCAAAAGTATCCAGAACTGTTTGCAACAACTTGCCCGGCTACTGGGCATCACCTGGAAGCTACATACCGCCTACAGGCCCCAAAGTTCGGGAAAAGTTGAAAGAATGAACCGTACCCTAAAGACTTGGATGTCCAAACTGTGCCAAGAGACGTTATTGAGCTGGTTGGACTTGCTGCCGATAGTCCTTTTGCACATTAGGTGCAGACCAACCCCCCAATTGAAGCTAAGTCCGTACGAACTTATGTTTGGACGGCCAACCCCTCTAATTAATGGACTAAGGGGGGACCTTCGGGCATTGGGAGAAACTAAACTAAATGATCAGGTAGTAATGCTGGGTAAATCAATGCAGAAATTAAATACTTGGGTGGGGGATAATATACCGCATTTTCTGTATCCTTCACTGTATAAGTATTGTCCGGGTGACTCAGTATGGGTAAAAGAGTGGAAAAATGATCAGATCCACTAGGTCCAAAATGGAGAGGTCCTTATCTTGTCCTGTTATCAACCCCCACAGCAGTAAAGGCTGCCGAGGTGGTCCCGTGGATACATCACTCCAGAGTGAAAGCAGCTGCAGCCAGTCCTGAACCAGCATGGAAGGTCGTTACCAACGAGACCAACCCGCTGAGGCTGAAGCTGACAAAGACCACAGCCATGAGCACCTAAATGATCCTAACCCAGATAATACAGAGGATCAACAAGTGGGTGTTTTGATGGGCACAGGTCCTGACCACCCGCCAACGGGGGATACCCACAGGGTGCTTTTTAGGGGCCCGGCCCCCAACCTTGATCATCCAGAAATGTTTTTTACTTTTGAAATTCCGGTGGGGAGGGATTGGGTTTATGTGACTGTGAAAAGAATTGCCCAAGGAATTCTGACATTCGGGGCATTTGTGGTGCTGATTTTATATCTTGCTAATTTGATTTATGGACTCTCGTGTGGAGCAGGCCCTAATTGTACGGGCAATGTGGGGAAAGTGAATATTTCCCATATCTGGAATGGTACGCACCCGGTGATGGAGAACCGTACCATGTGGAGACAAAAACGAGAGGCGCTATCTGGAACCAACCCAAGAGGACACTTATTTGTGCAATTTAAATATGACTATGCTAAAAAGTCTGGGCAAACCGCATGCTGGGTGTGTAGTAGACTGCACCCAGAGACAATTCATATACCATTTGCCTCTGTTCCAATGAATTTGAGTATGTTTGTATCAGGGAATGTCACGATACATGCTGTCGATGCACCAAGGGAAAAGACAGAATCAGTCAGTCCCGGGTACCCCATAATAGGACCAGTATATCCACCAGAATGGTGTTTTCAACTAGGACCAGATAAAGAAATAAATAACGAGGGTGGGTTATGTAACTCAAGTCAGTTCAACTGGACATCATACATTTACATATTCAAAACAGGACAAAAGGCGAATTATTTATACATACGATGCAGGCAATTCACTAGAGACCAAGAGGCGGTGATTGGGAATGTGACCAATGGGAGGCAGGGTGCAGTGGATATGATGAGACGGCTGAGACACCTTGCGATAGAGATATCAAAGGGAACACTATATTCATCACCATTTATAGTGAAAGGAGGGTACCAGGTGTGCTGTGAAAGGGTGTGTTACACATGGGTACCACCAACAGTAACGGGAATGTTATTTGGCTAAATTGATTTTAATCCAGAGGGTGAGGGGAGAAGACACTAATTCAGACACAACATTTCACCCTAGGTATCCACTGGTGTTTGAGAGACAGAAGAGAGAGTTGTTTAAGAAAGCGGATTGAATATGGGCATGGTTTCCAGTATGGACTGGATGAGGAAAAGAGTTGATGGCAAGAATGAACAGTTATGCCAGTTTGATGGATGAGATTTTGAATAAGACTAGTTGAGATATTCAGGTGCTGAATCTGGAAATGCGTGAGTTACGAAAGGTGCAGATGATATATGATATGGCGCTTGAGCAGATCAGTGCGGCCTTGAATGGATTGTGTGAAATGACAATGCACTATGAATGTTGCACCTTCATCAGAAACACTACACATGAAGTCCCAGATTATTACTAGGTAATTCAAGATCACCAAGAGAAGGTAGCACAGTTGCAGGGTATAGCCAGGGGGATTGCTGCCGAAGGCTGGAATCCGCTCCGTGGGTTTGGAGCAATGGGAGAATGGTTTGGTTCCATCTTGAGATTTATCTCACGGATTGGATCCATGATACTCATGATAGTGGTGATCTTGATCATAGGGATACTGTCACGGTTCCCGGATCCCACCACGCAGTACTTAACACCCAACACTCCACAAAACCCAGAAGCTACCAACAGTGTAGCTGTGAATGATCCCTATCTGTCTGGTCCTTAGAATTGGCCAGGTAAACTAGCTAGACAGAAAAGGGTTAACAATACAGAGAGGAGTCAGCCGAGCCAGAATCAGGAATACAGAGTTCAGAATGGTCAAATGGAATAGCCGGGTCGGTATCAGAGCAGTAGCGTAGTACAAGCAAATAGTCTAGGGCAACAGAA
Source organism: Leptobrachium leishanense (assembly GCA_009667805.1). Taxonomy (NCBI): domain Eukaryota; kingdom Metazoa; phylum Chordata; class Amphibia; order Anura; family Megophryidae; genus Leptobrachium; species Leptobrachium leishanense. Next base: position 147,747,864 of record CM019071.1, read on the forward strand.
GGCAGAATGGTCAGAACACAAGCAGAAGTCAGTAACAGGTTAAATCAATATAGCAGTCAGGTACAAGGAGCTCAGGATGGATAACCACGATCTGGCAACTTCTGAAACTATACTGAGGGTTTTTAAAGACCTTCACCAGACCACGCCCCCCACTCAAGCCACACCTCATGCAATCACCTCCCTGCCTGTCTCCATTTAAACCAGGCAGTGGTCAGCGAGCAGCATCAGACTTGCTGTCCTCAAGCACACAGGTAGGGCTGGAAGCCCCCAACGTTACAGATACTGATATACCGCATAGGGCTATGTTTATGGCCACTGTGCAAAACAGCACTGACACCTACACAAACACAGAAGATATCACTGATAATCCCACAGGGTATGTTCCCAGTGAAAGAAACCCCCCCAGTAGTCGGAGTTTCAGAATAGTGGAGTGTAATGGCTACAAGTGCCAGGAAAAGATCCTGACACTTGAGCCAAGGGGGGAATGAAGTGGAAATAGGCTGGAAGACGGCCGCCATTGTACACAGGCGGCCATCTTGTTCAGAATATTGGTTCACTTGTATATAACTAGACAGGTTTGTAGCTGAAACTAGAATGAGGTATACGTAGAAATTTAGGAATGCGTTTAGATTAGCAGAAAAGCAATTAAAGCTTGATGAAAGATCTCTGCTGTTCCTGGCACGGAGGAGAAAAGCGAAGTAGATCCTCCAAGGTCGTTGGGGCCCGCAGAAAGACAAAGGAGTAGAGATCAGGCCAGGTGCCATCTGTAACAAGTGATTGTAGGCGCAAGGGAGGAGGGCGCAGCCCGGAACAGTAAGAGCAATTAATTTTGATTTACTGAAACTAACACAAAGTTTGCCAATTTACAGCCAATTAATGAAATGTCTTTGTATTAGCCAAAGGGAGGTATTAACCCACGTGGGGTGGAATAAAGTGTCATTGGGAGGTGGGCTAACTGGGATGTACCTAATTACGTATTTTTGGGTATAAGATCCCTTGCACGGGTGAAAGGGGGGGCTCACTCTTTGCGATTCAATCCTGTGTGGGCACTTGTGTGACGACACAATAAAGTTTGCCTTTCCTGAAGAGACTCGTGTTCTGACAATCCTTACTTGTGCCCGGTCCGGCGCCGTCTTGAAAGTGAATCTGTTTTTGTCCGCCTACACAATGGGGGGGGGGGCACACAGTGTAGCGCGCACACAAATTGCACGCGCTACCACCAGACGTGATTTCAGCCTCACCGTCAAACAGCTACGACGGACGCAGACAGGGCTACAAAGCGTGATCTTCCATAGTAGGCACTACCTGCGCTCAGCGAGGCGGCTACACGGGCGTCAGAGTGGAAGGAATGTCCACTGTCACAGACGCTCCTTCCGCTCAAAGAACGCTCGTGTGACGCAGCCTGAGCAGGTTTGTGGATGGGCCCCTGAATTGCTGCTGTGGCTCGCTTGTTTAATGTGCCGATCTACTAAACAGCTGCTCCAGCCTTCAAATCACAGGTTGTTGTTTTCCTTTTCAAGCATCTACTTCTGCCCCCCCCCAATCCACTGCAAACATTCACATTCATGGAGGGGGTGCCCCACCTACCCCCACAATTCACTGCAAACATTCACATTCCAGGAGGGGGTGCCCCACCTACCTACCCCCCCCCCACCGCTAGCATTCCCATTCCCGGAGGGGGGTGCCCCACCTACCTACCCCCCCCCACCGCAATCCACTGCAAACATTCCCATTCCCGGAGGGGGGTGCCCCACAATCCACTGCAAACATTCCCAGGGTTGGGGACCCCATCCCCCCTAATATGTAACATGATGGTCGGGTATGCTGAGCAGTGAGCGCAGTCCTGGTCCGAGCCGTGTAGTAAGCAGTTCCTGCACGCGGCTTATCTCGCACAGGCGATGCGTCGTGAATATGTTTTAAGATGAATTTGAACGTTTTCGGCTCTCATTGAGCTGGAAGCTGCTCCGCAAGCTGGTGCGCCCTTGTGTTGCATTGTGTGCCAGGCCGGTGTCCATGGTCAGACCTCGTTATCACAGAGTAAACACAAAACCCCAAACAAAGGGCCTTTTCCTGTAAAACGTCCCAAAAAACAAAGTGTTTCCCAATCTCCCGGCAAACACACAGAGGTACGAGCGGCACCTCCTCCTCCGACTATCTAAACCCAATCCCGGGGAGGTCAGCTCTGCGTCCCGTGCGCTCACTGCACACCCACTCACCCTGCGGACCCCCAGACACCATGCTGCCCGCCTGCGTTCTCTCCGCGCTGCTGCTCATCTGCTCCCCCCAAGCTTTGGGTCAAAAGCAGAAGGTGACGCCGGAACCCATCGAGGCGATAAAGGCTCAGCCGAACTTTAACCTGGACAAGGTAAGAGGCGACGGGTAAAGCGGGAGACTGGATGAAGGGGTTAAAAACCAGGCGTAAAAGACACATGTCCGTGATTTCATTTGGCTCTTTTCTGCGATTTCATTCTGTGGGAAATTCGGTGAATTCACTATCGCGGTTATTCACTAACCTTCAAATTTCACCAAATTTATTTATTCACAAAGTATTTTATCAGGAAGGACACATTGAGATTTCTCTCGTTTTCAGGTATGATTTCACCAAAAACAGGCGAATTTACAGAGAAATACTGTGCAATTCACCACAATTCGGCGGCACCGAAATTGTCCCATAGACTATTGTGTCTTCTATTCACAGAACGACGAACCAAAGCAAATGTCGATGAAATGCCCTGATTTTCTGTGTCAATTCCTCAGGTTTAAACCAGAGAATCCCATAAAATTCAATGGAAAAAATAAAAAAAAATTTAAAGAGCATTTATACTTTTTATTTTTTAAAGCCTTTTTTCATATTTTGTAACAAACCTTTTTATTATTTAGACGCACATTGAAACATTTTTATAGATTTATATTCTTATTATCGGAATAAGAGAGACAGCATTACTTTTTTTCCTCAGTTCGGCGGAATTCGCCTTTGCCAATTCTGGTGCTATTCAGTGCAATTTGGTGGTTATTGGCGCAATTCTGCGTTTTTCGCTGATGTCTGATAACTGCTTCGGCGACTCCAATTTCAGCAAAATACGGTGAGCATTCGCTAAATAGGAAATTCACTGTATTTTCAGCGAAATGGAATCACCGAAATGCGGCGAAAACAAGCACCGAAATTGGACACAATTTCAGTGCTTTGTGAATAGACCCTCAATTATCAAATGTTCACCATAAATTGCCAAAAATGAAGTCGCCGAAGCAGTTATTGGTCGGTGAGAGATCAGGAGAGGTAGATCTGAGGTGGTAATTAAAGCCAAAACGTATTGAGTTATTCTTTGTGTGACACGAGGATTCCCTTTGTATTATATGATCCGGAGGCCTCGGTTGCGGAGCGGTTTCTGCACAGTGTCAGGTCGCAGAGCATTGGGGTCTCCAGGGTTTTTGGGGTGTTGATTGACACTTTGGGGAGATGATGGTCAGATTTATTCCTGGCTGTGCTCAGTTTTCAGGGCAGTGGTACCTGTTGTCCATCGCGTCAGAATGTAATTACCTGAAGGTGAACAACCACCGCATGGAAGCGACGGTCGTCCAGGCTTCTCGATCCACCAAACCGAAGGCGACGGAGGATCTGTCCATGAAGACGCTCAGAAAGCTGTAAGGATTTCCACGGCTGGAAACGTTCACAGGGGTTATTCAATAAGAGCCAGAGCAAAACCCTCCTGCGTTTCAAAGGTTTTTCCATTGCAACGTCGGCAAACGCTGCGCTTATTAAATAACCCATGGTGTGAATCCAGAGGATAAACGTATCTGTTTGTTCCAGAATGTTCTCTCTGCATCCTGCGGCTCCGGGTTCATTTCTCTGACATTATGAAAGACACGGGCAGGTCGTTAAGCTGCGATTCCAACTGAGTTTTAGTGGCTCCTTACTGTCACTTAATGCTTCCTATACTTTGTATAGAGCCGGACAGACGGAGAATAACAAGCTATTCATGGTCGCTCCTTATTCTCAGCTCATGCCGGTATTCTGAGACGTATCCATTGAAAAATTGCCCAAAATTAAGCAGCATCACAAAATGAAGGGGTAAAAAAGTCAGGTCTTGGAAAAGACCCTCAGCCGGGGCCGTATTTTTATGCCCAGAATTTTGGTTGGGGCCGATATGGAGCATCATGTCCAGTGGCGTAACTAGAAACCTGAGGGCCCCGGTGCAAGAATCCATGGAAGGTCCCCCCTCCCAAAAAGATCTATATTTTTACTTTTTTTTCCCCTGCAATATAAAAAAGATGGTATTGTCCCCAGCTCACGTTGATATATATTTGCCCCCAGCTCACATGGATATATATTTGCCCCAGCTCACACATGGATATATATTTGCCCCCAGCTCACACATGGATATATATTTGCCCCCAGCTCACACATGGATATATATTTGCCCCAGCTCACACATGGATATATATTTGCTCCCATCTCACACATGGATATATATTTGCCCCCAACTCACACATGGATATATTGCCCCAGATCACATGGATGTATTTGCCCCCAGCTCTCACCTCCTGTCTGCAGCTGTTCTTCTCTCTATGAGTGGCCGCCGGAATGCAGCTTGGCCGCTCACCGGGAACCATCTGACCAGCGCAGCCGCGTTCTCGCGAGATCGCGGAGTTCACGTGAACTCCACCACCTCGTGCGCTGGGCAGGTGGTTCCAGCCAAACGCATTATGGATTAGATCATAGAAACGAAAGTCAAATATCAGCTGTTTCCAAATGTCAATTTATTTTGCGTCATTGACAAACATCAGCCGTTTTTTGCCATCATGGGTGTTGGCGAAGTCCTGTTTCAGATACAGCGTGTTTCAGGATGCAGGATGTCCCGTGCCCTGCTCCTGGTACTGAAATAGGATTCCTCATGACTTGCGGTTAGCTATTCTGTTGAAACAGCGGAGTTACGCAAGATACAGTTTGAATCTCTCTGCAAAGACAGTTTTATTAATTCAGCTCTTAAAGACATATTAACTACTTAAATGAGCATTTTTCTAAGCCTTTGAATATTAATAAAGCAGATACATATTCTTGTCCATAACAGGGTTAGGTGACTATTTGTGCTTAAGTAGTTTTAGCACTTTTGTTTTTGGTATTTTGGGGGGGGGGAGCTCCAGATTTCTACATGCTCCTGAGATGTACAGTAGATCTGAGGTGGTAATTAAAGCCAAAACGTATTGAGTTATTCTTTGTGTGACACGAGGATTCCCTTTGTATTATATGATCCGGAGGCCTCGGTTGCGGAGCGGTTTCTGCACGGTGTCAGGTCGCGGAGCACCGGGGTCTCCAGGGTTTTTGGGGTGTTGATTGACACATTGGGGAGATGATGGGTAGATTTATTCCTGGCTGTGCTCAGTTTTCAGGGCAGTGGTACCTGTTGTCCATCGCGTCAGAATGTAATTACCTGAAGGTGAACAACCACCGCGTGGAAGCGACGGTCGTCCAGGCTTCTCGATCCACCAAACAGAAGGCGACGGAGGATCTGTCCATGAAGACGCTCAGAAAGCTGTAAGGATTTCCACGGCTGGAAACGTTCACAGGGGTTATTCAATAAGAGCCAGAGCAAAACCCTCTTGCGTTTCACGAAAGGTTTTTCCATTGCAACGTCGGCAAACGCTGCGCTTATTAATTAACCCATGGTGTGAATCCAGAGGATAAACGTATCTGTTTGTTCCAGAATGTTCTCTCTGCATCCTGCGGCTCCGGGTTCATTTCTCTGACATTATAAAAGACACGGGCAAGTCGTTAAGCTGCGATTCCAACTGAGCTTTAGTGGCTCCTTACTGTCACTTAATGCTTCCTATACTTTGTATAGAGCCGGACAGACGGAGAATAACAAGCTATTCATGGTCGCTCCTTATTCTCAGCTCATGCCGGTATTCTGAGACGTATCCATTAAAAAATTGCCCAAAATTAAGCAGCATCACAAAATGAAGGGGTAAAAAAGTCACGTCTTGGAAAAGACCCTCAGCCGGGGCCGTATTTTTATGCCCAGAATTTTGGTTGGGGCCGATATGGAGCATCATGTCCAGTGGCGTAACTAGAAACCTGAGGGCCCCGGTGCAAGAATCCATGGAAGGTCCCCCCTCCCAAAAAGATCTATATTTTTACTTTTTTTTCCCCTGCAATATAAAAAAGATGGTATTGTCCCCAGCTCACGTTGATATATATTTGCCCCCAGCTCACATGGATATATATTTGCCCCAGCTCACACATGGATATATATTTGCCCCCAGCTCACACATGGATATATATTTGCCCCCAGCTCACACATGGATATATATTTGCCCCAGCTCACACATGGATATATATTTGCTCCCATCTCACACATGGATATATATTTGCCCCCAACTCACACATGGATATATTGCCCCAGATCACATGGATGTATTTGCCCCCAGCTCTCACCTCCTGTCTGCAGCTGTTCTTCTCTCTATGAGTGGCCGCCGGAATGCAGCTTGGCCGCTCACCGGGAACCATCTGACCAGCGCAGCCGCGTTCTCGCGAGATCGCGGAGTTCACGTGAACTCCACCACCTCGTGCGCTGGGCAGGTGGTTCCAGCCAAACGCATTATGGATTAGATCATAGAAACGAAAGTCAAATATCAGCTGTTTCCAAATGTCAATTTATTTTGCGTCGTTGACAAACATCAGCCGTTTTTTGCCATCATGGGTGTTGGCGAAGTCCTGTTTCAGATACAGCGTGTTTCAGGATGCAGGATGTCCCGTGCCCTGCTCCTGGTACTGAAATAGGATTCCTCATGACTTGCGGTTAGCTATTCTGTTGAAACAGCGGAGTTACGCAAGATACAGTTTGAATCTCTCTGCAAAGACAGTTTTATTAATTCAGCTCTTAAAGACATATTAACTACTTAAATGAGCATTTTTCTAAGCCTTTGAATATTAATAAAGCAGATACATATTCTTGTCCATAACAGGGTTAGGCGACTATTTGTGCTTAAGTAGTTTTAGCACTTTTGTTTTTGGTATTTTGGGGGGGGGGAGCTCCAGATTTCTACATGCTCCTGAGATGTACAGTAGATCTGAGGTGGTAATTAAAGCCAAAACGTATTGAGTTATTCTTTGTGTGACACGAGGATTCCCTTTGTATTATATGATCCGGAGGCCTCGGTTGCGGAGCGGTTTCTGCACGGTGTCAGGTCGCGGAGCACCGGGGTCTCCAGGGTTTTTGGGGTGTTGATTGACACATTGGGGAGATGATGGGTAGATTTATTCCTGGCTGTGCTCAGTTTTCAGGGCAGTGGTACCTGTTGTCCATCGCGTCAGAATGTAATTACCTGAAGGTGAACAACCACCGCGTGGAAGCGACGGTCGTCCAGGCTTCTCGATCCACCAAACAGAAGGCGACGGAGGATCTGTCCATGAAGACGCTCAGAAAGCTGTAAGGATTTCCACGGCTGGAAACGTTCACAGGGGTTATTCAATAAGAGCCAGAGCAAAACCCTCTTGCGTTTCACGAAAGGTTTTTCCATTGCAACGTCGGCAAACGCTGCGCTTATTAATTAACCCATGGTGTGAATCCAGAGGATAAACGTATCTGTTTGTTCCAGAATGTTCTCTCTGCATCCTGCGGCTCCGGGTTCATTTCTCTGACATTATAAAAGACACGGGCAAGTCGTTAAGCTGCGATTCCAACTGAGCTTTAGTGGCTCCTTACTGTCACTTAATGCTTCCTATACTTTGTATAGAGCCGGACAGACGGAGAATAACAAGCTATTCATGGTCGCTCCTTATTCTCAGCTCATGCCGGTATTCTGAGACGTATCCATTAAAAAATTGCCCAAAATTAAGCAGCATCTTTTTTTTTTCCCCTGAATTATAGAAAAGATGGTATTGTCCCCAGCTCACGTGGATATATATTGCCCCAGCTCACGTGGATATATATTGCCCCCAGCTCACACATGGATATATTGCCCCAGCTCACATGGATGTATTTGCCCCCAGCTCTCATCTCCTGTCTGCGGCTGTTCTTCTCCCTACGAGTGGCCGCCGTCATGCAGCTTGGCCGCTCGCCAGGAACCATCTGACCAGCGCAGCCGCGTTCTCGCGAGATCGCGGAGTTCACATGAACTCCACCACCTCGTGCGCTGGGCAGGTGGTTCCAGCCAAACGCATTATGGATTAGATCACAGAAACGAAAGTCAAATATCAGCTGTTTCCAAATGTCAATTTATTTTGCGTCGTTGACAAACATCAGCTGTTTTTTGCCATCATGGGTGTTGGCGAAGTCCTGTTTCAGATACAGCCTGTTTCAGGATGCAGGATGTCCCGTGCCCTGCTCCTGGTACTGAAATAGGATTCCTCATGACTTGTGGTTAGCTATTCTGTTGAAACAGCGGAGTTACGCAAGATACAGTTTGAATCTCTCTGCAAAGACAGTTTTATTAATTCAGCTCTTAAAGACATATTAACTACTTAAATGAGCATTTTTCTAAGCCTTTGAATATTATTAAAGCAGATACATATTCTTGTCCATAACAGGGTTAGGCGACTATTTGTGCTTAAGTAGTTTTAGCACTTTTGTTTTTGCTATTTTGGGGGGGGGGGGCTCCAGATTTCTACAGGCTCCTGAGATGTAAATCCGGCCCTGTATACTATATTTACCCGACATGCCCCGTCCTTTCATACAAATCACTCGGCGAGCTGCCACAGGAGCTTGCAATCTGGAGGTAATATTGGGGCATCCATATGACCGGCAGCAGGCAAGTCTGGAGCCGCTGAGAGAATGGATTAGGCACGGGGTCACAGTGCGGCCGTTATACAGGCATCTGTTTCCTTTTTTCCTCAGGGACGGGATCTGCTGGGAGATCAGGCAGGAGTATCCGAAGAACAAAGTCAGCGGCAGGTTCACCGTAAAAGGTCGGTACGCACGCTTAAGGATTACAACATAATGTACCTCAGGGGCGGCAACATGTGATAAGAGCCTGTCCCTCTGCTCAGGTCGCGGGTCCAGCCTGAAGGTGGAGATGGTGGTGGGAGAAACGGATTACGAGAATTATGCCATCCTCTACTACCAGCGGCAGAGGAAGATCACGCTGAAGCTCTACGGTGAGTTACTCTAGTGAAGGACAAGGCTTCGACACTTTGGGGGCGATGACGGATGACCATGACGTGTATCGAGGTCAGCCACAGGTGATGTCATCTTGTAACGCGATGTGATGACGTTGTGACACCTCAGGACCAAACACAACCTGAAGCAGAGCAGCTTGCCGCAGGACGTAATGACCAGGCCTCCCCGCGGTCAGGCAGCAGCCGGGGGGTTCAATGCTCTGGGATTGGAGAAAATAATTCTTGGCGTATAATGTCTAATATAAACATTTTATCACTTTTTCACAGGACGTAAAAAAACTGCGTCGGATGACATTTACCGCAAATTTGAAGAACACGTCTCAGGCCAGGGCATAGATCTGATTTACATCTACCCGTTCCCGTCGTATGGTGAGTAAAAATGCGACCTGACGCAGCGCAGCACAGCAGATCCTACACACAGCGCCACGCGGCCTGCTCCCACGAAACGGATCCAGCACGCGGAGCCAGGGAGGGTCTCCATAGGAAGAAGGTTTCCGGAGAATGGAGGAAAGATGGGGTTTCTGGTACAGAAGAGGACAGGGTTCCGGTCATGGAGGGGAGAGGGTTTCTGACTGTTGGGTTCCTGTAGAGAAAGGAGGAGAAGGTCTCCCCATGAAGGAAAACGAGGATTCCTGACGATAAAGGGGAGAAAGGAAGGAAAGGTCATCTGCAGAAGCCATGATGGTACAGGGGTCTCCACAGGGCCGGTGCTAGACTATTTTGCGCCCTAAGCAAAACCAGATACTTGCACCCCCAAAAAAAAGATGGATATAATATATTGCCCCCCAGCTCACATGGATAGATTGCCCCCAGACTAGCTCACACATGGCTATATTTGCCCCCCAGCTCATATGGGTATATTTGCCCCCCAGCTCATATGGGTATATTTGCCCCCAGCTCATATGGATATATTTGCCCCCAGCTCATATGGTTATATTTGCCCCCCTGCTCATATGGTTATATTTGCCCCCAGCTCATATGGTTATATTTGCCCCCCTGCTCATATGGGTATATTTGCCCCCAGCTCTCACCTCCTGTCCTGCCGGCAGCCGTGTGTGCCCCGCTGCCCCCCCTTCTGCACGCCACTGCGGCCGCTGATCTATCACGCTGTGCGCTTGCTCTGGGCGCAGCGTGACATGGAAGACAACTTGCGGCAGCAGTCCATGCTGAGGGAGCGGGGTTATCCCCGCTTCCCTCACTCTCTATTGGACAGCCACCGCGAGCTGTCTTCCATGTCACGCTGCGCCCAGAGCAAGCGCGCAGCGTGATAGATCAGAGAGTGACAACAGTCGGCGGCGGCCCTGGAGAGGTCTCAGCTGCGCCCTAGGCGGCGCTGCGCTCTAGGCGGGCGCCTAGCTTGCCTAGCGGCAGCGCTGGCCCTGTGGAAAGGTTGATGGTTGAGGACAGATGTTTATGGTGATGGATGGAGAGGTTCATGGTAAAGGATGGAGAGGTTCACGGTAAAGGATGGAGAGGTTCATGGTAAAGGATGGATTGGTTTATGATGGGAGACAGATCTTTCTTGTGGAGGATGGAGAGGTTTATGGTGGAGGATGGAGAGGTTCATGGTGAGCTTGTATCACCTAGTGGATCCCTAATGAAGAAAGGAAAGCAGGATTCCCAGTGAAGTAGTAGACGTTAGTCCCTGGTCTTGCAGAGTATTGAATCTCCACCCCCAGAATATCCAGAAAAAAAACCAAAAATCAAGCTTTGCCAAACCTGGAGGTTTTTTTTCTTTTCCAGGTTTCTGTGAGAAAGCCGACCAGTTCCACATCCTCGACGGTAAGTCAGAAATATCTCTACAAAACACTTTCAGGCCAAACCGATGCCATATGCAGAGATCTCCTGTATATCTGTGTGATCTAGTCACGGCGCTCAGCACAGACAGATCTCCTGTATATCTGTGTGATCTAGTCACAGCGCTCAGCACAGACAGATCTCCTGTATATATGTGTGATCTAGTCACAGCGCTCAGCACAGACAGATCTCCTGTATATCTGTGTGATCTAGTCACGGCGCTCAGCACAGACAGATCTCCTGTATATCTGTGTGATCTAGTCACGGCGCTCAGCACAGACAGATCTCCTGTATATCTGTGTGATCTAGTCACGGCGCTCAGCACAGACAGATCTCCTGTATATCTGTGTGATCTAGTCACGGCGCTCAGCACAGACAGATCTCCTGTATATCTGTGTGATCTAGTCACGGCGCTCAGCACAGACAGATCTCCTGTATATCTGTGTGATCTAGTCACGGCGCTCAGCACAGACAGATCTCCTGTATATCTGTGTGATCTAGTCACGGCGCTCAGCACAGACAGATCTCCTGTATATCTGTGTGATCTAGTCACGGCGCTCAGCACAGACAGATCTCCTGTATATCTGTGTGATCTAGTCACGGCGCTCAGCACAGACAGATCTCCTGTATATCTGTGTGATCTAGTCACGGCGCTCAGCACAGATAGATCTCCTGTATATCTGTGTGATCTAGTCACAGCGCTCAGCACAGACAGATCTCCTGTATATCTGTGTGATCTAGTCACGGCGCTCAGCACAGACAGATCTCCTGTATATCTGTGTGATCTAGTCACGGCGCTCAGCACAGACAGATCTCCTGTATATCTGTGTGATCTAGTCACAGCGCTCAGCACAGACAGATCTCCTGTATATCTGTGTGATCTAGTCACGGCGCTCAGCACAGACAGATCTCCTGTATATCTGTGTGATCTAGTCACGGCGCTCAGGCACAGACAGATCTCCTGTATATCTGTGTGATCTAGTGGCGGTGCTCAGCACAGACAGATCTCCTGTATATCTGTGTGATCTAGTCACAGCGCTCAGCACAGACAGATCTCCTGTATATCTGTGTGATCTAGTCACAGCGCTCAGCACAGACAGATCTCCTGTATATCTGTGTGATCTAGTCACGGCGCTCAGCACAGACAGATCTCCTGTATATCTGTGTGATCTAGTCACGGCGCTCAGCACAGACAGATCTCCTGTATATCAGTGTGATCTAGTCACGGCGCTCAGCACAGACAGATCTCCTGTATATCTGTGTGATCTAGTCACGGCGCTCAGCACAGACAGATCTCCTGTATATCAGTGTGATCTAGTCACGGCGCTCAGCACAGACAGATCTCCTGTATATCAGTGTGATCTAGTCACGGCGCTCAGCACAGACAGATCTCCTGTATATCTGTGTGATCTAGTCACAGCGCTCAGCACAGACAGATCTCCTGTATATCTGTGTGATCTAGTCACGGCGCTCAGCACAGACAGATCTCCTGTATATCTGTGTGATCTAGTCACGGCGCTCAGGCACAGACAGATCTCCTGTATATCTGTGTGATCTAGTGGCGGTGCTCAGCACAGACAGATCTCCTGTATATCTGTGTGATCTAGTCACAGCGCTCAGCACAGACAGATCTCCTGTATATCTGTGTGATCTAGTCACAGCGCTCAGCACAGACAGATCTCCTGTATATCTGTGTGATCTAGTCACGGCGCTCAGCACAGACAGATCTCCTGTATATATGTGTGATCTAGTCACAGCGCTCAGCACAGAAAGATCTCCTGTGTATCTGTGTGATCTAGTCACAGCGCTCAGCACAGACAGATCTCCTGTGTATCTGTGTGATCTTGGTTAAAAATACGTCGTCGCCCTGTCCTTCATGTTGAAATAGGATTCAGCACCAAGGGAAGCAACCGCCAAACGCAGCCAGACTGAAGGAAAGGGGGAAAAAAAACAAAAAACGCTGCTTTCGGCAAAGAAAAAAAGCCTTGTATTTTAAATAAATGCGAATCCAAGAATTTCACCTAAAGAAATGCAAAAAAATACTCAAGAAATTCTAAAAAAAAATCTATAAATAAAAAAGGCTTTTTGCTGCAGATTAAAATAATAAACAGTTTATTAGATATTTACTAAAAACGGGAATATTTTTATCATTGAAACCTATGGGATTCGCCTGAATAAACCTGCCGAATGAAACCACTGAACATCAGGGCATTTCACTGACATTTCTCCGCTGTTCAATGTGAATAGATTAACCATTGCTTCTCTATGGGGGATTTCACTGCTGCTGAATCGCGCCGAACTGCACTATGGCGCTGTACATGGCCTGTGGTGCTGAATACAGCAGATTCACGACCAACGGACAGGGACACGGTGCTGAATCTGTGAAACGGTATAACGAAGCGATCTGTGAAAACAATATCTACTCGTTATGCTCAGTTTCAGACGAAACCGATTCGTTATTTCAGGGAGTGCTTCCAAAATACGAATCGGTATAATTCGTACGAAATGTGATTCATAACGAAACGAGACGCACATATCTAGCACAGACACATCTAACAGGATTTCACTTTCCTTCCAGAAAACTCCGGCTGAGCGGCGGCGCGGTGCAGAAGATGTCACAGCGTACGGGCTTAATAATGTGTTCAATACCAAACATTGGGGTTAGGGTATTCCTGCTTGACCACAGGTGGAGAAGTAATAATTACTGATTCATGTGATTCCGTCGCCCATAGAGCTCGTTAAAGGGATATTTAATGGTATAAATGGCAACAATCACGCTACGCCATAGGAAATGGGTAAAAGGTCATTTTATCACTTTTTTCAGTTCCTCCTGTATGGTGACTGTACCTATCGGAGTGGGGCACATGTTTACAGTGTATGAATCGACACGCTGTGACGCACATTGATAGAACAATAAACAATCTGAAAATTTAAAAATTCTGACGGCAAAATTAAACTTAAGTATTGAATCGAAAATCTGCCGCCTGAGCCAACGTTACAGCCACAGCATGGAACCGAGCCAACGTTACAGCCACAGCATGGAACCGAGCCAAAGTTACAGCCACGGCATGGAACCGAGCCAACGTTACAGCCACAGCATGGAACCGAGCCAACGTTAGAGCCACGGCATGGAACCGAGCCAACGTTACAGCCACGGCATGGAACTGAGCCAACGTTACAGCCACGGCATGGAACCGAGCCAACGTTACAGCCACAGCATGGAACTGAGCCAACGTTACAGCCACAGCATGGAACCGAGCCAATGTTACAGCCACAGCATGGAACCGAGCCAATGTTACAGCCACGGCATGGAACCGAGCCAACGTTACAGCCACAGCATGGAACCGAGCCAACGTTAGAGCCACGGCATGGAACCGAGCCAACGTTACAGCCACGGCATGGAACCGAGCCAACGTTACAGCCACGGCATGGAACCGAGCCAACGTTATAGCCACGGGATGGAACCGTGCCAACAATACAGCCACGGCATGGAACCGAGCCAACGTTACAGCCACGGCATGGAACCGAGCCAACGTTACAGCCACGGCATGGAACCGAGCCAACGTTACAGCCAGAGCATGGAACCGAGCCAACGTTACAGCCACAGCATGGAACCGAGCCAACAATACAGCCACGGCATGGAACCGAGCCAACGTTACAGCCACAGCATGGAACCAAGCCAACAATACAGCCATGGCATGGAACTGCGCCAACGTTACAGCCACGGCATGGAACTGTGCCAACAATACAGCCACGGGATGGAACCGAGCAACAATACAGCCATGGCATGGAACTGCGCCAACGTTACAGCCACGGGCGAACTGCGCCAACGTTACAGCCACGGCATGGAACGAGCCAACGTTACAGCCATAGAATGGAACCGAGCCAACATTACAGCCATAGCATGGAACAAGCCCGCGTTACAGACACGGCATGGAACTGAGCCAACGTTACAATCAAAGCATGGAAACGGGGTACCCTACACCGACAGTACACACACTGTATGCAGAGGTTTAGCCGCCAGATTATCGCTTTCTGCAGGTTTTTTGCACTTTTCATTTATCAGAAACGCCAGCGGATTCCTCCGGCATTTCACCGGTAGAAAGAATGGAGGTTGTGACACAACTGTTACATTTCACATTGGCCTTTGGTCCTTTACATCTTGTCTCCCATCTTTGGGATGAGGTTGGTCGGGGGTGACCTGGGCTCTGGTCTGATTATATGAGGGGGGGGGTTTCTTCAGGTTCCCTTAAATCCGGAGTCTCTGAAAGGGTTGCAGGATGTGAGAGCAATCTACAGAAAATGACAAAGCAACATAGACAGCGGCGTCCTCACTGCAGCACGTGGGACGCACAGCGGACACATCCAGGACACGGACAGAACACCGAGACTCACCCGCTGGCCCTCAATATCATCACGACTCTAAACTTCACAAGTGCTGTCACACGTATAGTATGGTGACCTGACAGAGATCTAATGATAAACACAATAGTATAGGGTGATCGGAGACCTAAGATATAGTAAAGGATGCCGTCTCAGAAAGCCATTCCACCACAAACATACAAAATCACAAAAAAAGACGCACACAATAACTCAATAAAAAAGACAATTTTATATCAAGGCAGGAGGCTTCATATTTTGCAATCTCTTTTCTTTACTAAAACATCAGCAGCAAAGGAAAGTTTACATAGCAACAGCATTAACCAATAAACAACAAGAGAGTAGTAAGTCCTTAGCCATGCCCTCTTTTCTTTGCTGCTGGCCTCCAGGTGAGTTGTTTTTAAAACAGCTCCTGGACGCCAGGATTTATTTCAGTTATTTCATTACTTTAAGTGTTTAAATATCTAACTAATATATTCCATGTAGTTTGTACAAGGTTTCTGTATACTTTTTAAACCGTTTTTCCTTTAGATTTTTCCCTGCTGCGTGGGCACTTTCCCGCCTGCAGGCTTGCGCTTGCCCTTTTTTTCTCCTTCTCTCCCGGCGGACCAAGAGGAAATTATTTTCCCTTGGCCGTCGGGTGCTTGGTGCGGCGCTAAAAATCCTTAATTTTACTTTTAACTTTTAACTTTTTACTTTTTCAATATGTTCGGCGCCGTTTACCCGCGCACGCGCAGTTCCACATAAAAAATTCCCTCAGAGTACGTGTGCGTACATGGCGGCCATCTTAAGTTTGTAAGGACTGACTACCGCCATTACGCTCGTGCCGCGATCGATGACGGCAGGTGCCAGCATCCCTCTCGGCCCTGTGATATCGGTGGCTTAGGACACAGCCTGCTGCAGGGACCCTCTCCTGCTACCTCGGATGAGCCCCGCAAGAATTTTTTCTGCTCCGGCGGGTCCTTGAAAGCACGCGCAAAATCGCGAGTGAGCCTCGCTGAGTGGTGCCTTAAACCCATACACTCAGATACAATATATTTAATAAATATATAATTTTACCTACGGGTGAGCCCTGTTTTGTTTACAATACTTATGGATCCTCCACAACTTCCCTCCAACCAGGAGGAGTTGAAAGCTTGGCTGCTGGCTGCTATATCCGAAACTCTCCCCATAGCGCTTGCGGCCCTCCCCCCAGCTCCCCCGCAGGAACCCCCGGTTCTCTCAAGGGCCCAGTCACCGGCCCACTCCGACGGTTCACACTCGGACCAATCTGAGTCTGCTGGACCATCGCGAAAAAGACCCTGGAAAGGCCAGTCAGAATCTGCTGGCAAGGGTAAAGGACCAGTTAAAAAATCCTCCAGATACGTTTCAGACCCCAAGGTTGTGGAAACGTACGACCTGGATGACTACCAGGCTGACTATCCTGAGGAGGAGGAAGTAGAGTCCACCGGTGACCCACCGGCCACTCCAAACTCAACGGGTGAGCCCCGTTCTGATGCTATGGCGATCGTGCCCCTCGCTACCATGCCTGCGCCGCCACGCTCTCAAGTGTCCGCGGATACTCCTTTACAGATCCTCGACGTATGCCCTTTTTTGACCAGCGCACCACCACCCACCCTAGGTCTTCCGCTTGGCTACCGCCGGACCACATAGCGGAGTTTTTGCGTTTCTGGTTGCGATGCCCTCTGGACAAAGCTGATAGGGCACGCTTGCGGGCCGAATGTCCTCGCCCGACTCTACCTGACAAGGTGTCCCTTACCCCTGAATTTGACGAGGACTTCGTCACCTTCATGGGTAAGGCTGGCAGGGACCCTCGTAGGGGTTTGGAACAGGGTCTCCGCGTCGCCCAGGATAAGCTTCTGGACGTCTCCGGTCCCCTTTCCCTTATCTTTGTGATGGCGGATGAAGCGCTAACCAAGAACAGCCCGCTTGATCCAGCGTTTGGTCCGCAAATGGGCACAGCGTGCCCTCTGTTTGTAATGCCAACGTCGGCATTTCGTCAGAACGCCGCAAGGCGGCACTTTTTTCGGCTGGATGCAAAACTCACCAGCATGGCTACCAAGGAATTGGGTCCTGCAGCTAAAGGCTTACTGTTTGGAGATCTGTTTTTGAGAGACCTTAACCGCAAAATTAATGTTTATACGAACCTTCAAAAGGTTCAGTCAAATATGAAAAGGGTTTTCCACCCCCAAACACGTTTTTCCTCCAGGGCTGGCGCATCAAGAGGTCGGGTCGCCAGCCGTTACAACGCTACCTATAGACCTCGCTTCACGTCAAACCAAGGCACAGACGTGCAATATAGACCCAGCCCGATCCTGGCGCGAGGAGTCCCCGTTGGTCGCGGCTTCAGCAGACCCAGACGCCGCTATTCAGCTGGTAAGTGTCCCTGCGCTCCCACTTCCACACATTCCGGTCGCGGGTCGTTACGTTATTTCTTCACAAATGGCGCAAACTCACATCCGACTCGTGGATACTGCGAACTGTGGCGGGTTTTTTAATAGACTTCTCCCAGGCCCCCGTCCAGTCTGCTTCCCCGTCTCCGGCCCGTTACTCCTCACAAGAGGCGACACTGATAGACAGGGAACTTCGCTCCTTGCAGTTAAAAGGCGCCAAACCCGACCCCCCGTGCTTCGTCAGCACTATCTTCCTGGTACACAAAAAATCTGGGGACCTTCGACCGGTTATAAATCTAAAAACCCTCAACACCTTCGTGGCCTACCGCCACTTCAAAATGGAGGGCATACACCTCCTCAGGGACCTCCTCCGAGACGACGACTGTTTCATGAGACTGGACCTCACAGACGCTTACCTCACGGTCCCGGTCCATCCCACTCATCGACCGTATCTGCAGTTCCACTGGCACTGCGACCTCTGGCAGTTCACTTGCCTGCCGTTCGGCCTCAGCTCCGCACCATGGTGCTTTACGAAACTCCTCAAACCAGTCATGGCCTTTATACGGGCCCAGGGCATCAGAACGATCATATATCTGGATGATATCCTGATACTGGCACAGGACCCCGCTCAATCCTCTCACCATACAACCCTGGTGGTTACGCTCCTACAAGACTTGGGCTTCATTATCAACAGAGACAAATCGGCACTGCATCCTGCCCAAACCATCACCTTCCTAGGATTCGACATAGACTCAACGTCTTGCCAGCTGCGGCTTCCCCCGCAAAAGCTTCGTGCCATCAAGAAAACCCTACGCAGCGTCCTCACTACGGACACCATCTGTCTCCGAGATCTGGCGAGAGTTGTAGGCCTACTCTCTTCCTCCATTCAAGCCATTTTCAAAGGTCCACTGCATTATTGGGCGATGCAACGTCTGAAGACCACAAATCTTCGCCTCAATCCCTCCTACGACCAACTGGTTCCCATCACCCCGGAGGTTCGAGTGGAACTCCTATGGTGGTTACGCCATATGGAGGCCTGGAACGGACGGGCCATCTTCGGCTCACTGACGGATTTCACACTGGAATCAGATGCCAGCCAATCGGGCTGGGGAGCGACATGCGGAGCTACATCCACAGGCGGAGCATGGGCTCCAGAGGAACGGCAGCTTCACATCAACTGCTTACAGCTCATCGCCGGCTCATTTGCTGTTCGCAGCTTTACCCAGGATCTCAGGGACTGCTCTCTTCTTCTACGGATGGACAACATCTCCGCGGTCCAATACGTGAACTGACTGGGGGGCTCCTGCTCCAAGCTCCTGTCGGACCTCACGCTCTCCCTCTTCAATTACTGCCTGGACCGGAATATCTCCCTCAAGGTGGAATACCTGCCCGGTTCCTCCAACTTTGTGGCGGATTGGTTTTCAAGATATTGGAGGGACTCCAGCGAATGGAAACTGGACGTAGCGACGTTCCACCGTCTGTCGGTCCTGAGGGGACCTTTTCATCTCGACCTGTTCGCTTCCCGCTTGAATCATCAAACACGGGCCTACTTCAGCTGGCTTCCGGACCCACAGGCGACTGCGGTGGATGCTTTCCTTCAACCATGGCCACCGTCGGGAGCCTACGTTTTTCCGCCATTCCCGATGATCACGCGAACGATCCAGGAAGTCTGCCGACGGGGGATCTGGATTCTTTTGATCACGCCCTTGTGGCACGCTCAGCCCTGGTTTCCACTGACGCTGGAACTCTCCTGCCTCCACCCGCTTCTGCTCCCGTCCTTCCAATCCATTCTGCTGGATCCCCAAGGCAGACCACACCCGTTGGTTTTGGAGAACAATCTTCCCCTGGTGGCGTGGACGATTTCCGGGGACCCTGCATGCTGCCAGGACTATCAGAGGCAGCTCGCTCCTTATTATGGGAATCCTGGGCTCCCGGCACGAGAAAGAGTTATCGTTACGCTTGGAGAACTTGGTGTAGTTGATGTGTGCAACAACAGACTGATCCCGCTACAGCCCCTCTACAGCTGATCCTCAATTTTTTAGCGAATCTTTCCACGACGGGAAATCATACATTACCAACCTGTTCCGCTCGGCTATTTCGGCGGCTCACGTTCCCCTGGGTGGCATTCCTGGGTTGGGACCCTTCCGTGTGTCGTCTCCTCCGAGGCATTAGACTCGCTCGCCCGCCAGGTCCTAAATATGTTATTTTCTGGGATGTGGCGCTGATGCTCAAATTCCTGCGTAACTGGCCTGACAATGACTCGCTGCCCCTCCGTCAGCTCTCGGCCAAATTAACAGTCCTTTTATGTCTGGTGTCCTTTCGACGTGTCTCAGATGTTAGGGCCTTCGATGCGCACGTTGTGGTTTTCTCCCCTGAGGGTGTCATCTTCACACTTACCAGGTGTACTAAAACTCTATCTCATGAGGTTTTCTACCCTTACTTTCCCTCCGATCCCCTATTGTGTGTTACTCGTTGTGTTACTACTTACCTCTCTCGTTTGCGTCCTTTGCGCTCCTCTCCGACTGGACAACTTTTGGTCTCTTATGTCTCTCCTTACAAACCTGTCTCTTCTCCTACCCTCTCTAGATGGGTTCGCTGGCTGCTCTCCCTAGCAGGCGTTGCTCCCCATTTTGGCGCTCACTCTGTGCGGGGTGCGGCGGCTTCCTCTGTTGCGGACGCTGGAGGTTCTCTGTCTGATATACTAGCGGCAGCTGATTGGTCTAGGGTGGTTACTTTTCGTACCTTCTATTTTCGTCCTCGTTCTCATGCATCTGGGGCTTTAGTGCAGCTTTAAAACTGCAAAATATGAAGCCTCCTGCCTTGATATAAAATTGTGGATTATTCCAGCCTTGGTGTTAGAATAATCTTAATTTTAATAAAGACAGGAGGCGAATATTTTTCCCGCCCGCCCAGGCCCGGGATTGCTCACATTGTACCGGATTTTCTGCTATATTCAAAAAAAATAAAATAAATAAGTAAATAGAAAAAAATAAATTAAATAAATATAAATAATATGTATGATTTTATGTGTCTACACTTCTTCGACTTTTGTCCATTATTGTCTAATTACTTTTCATTCCCCTTAGTAGGGTTTGCATGTCTCGTTAGCCTAGCTTGGGACTCCTGTCTTGTATTTGATTAACTATTGATAATTCTTCGCTTGACTGGTCAGTTAGTTAAAGGGACACTCTAGGCAACATGACCACCTAAGATATTTTAGGTGGTCATGATGCCCGGAGTATGCCGCCCTCTGTCCCCCCTCCCTCCGCTCAGCGTTTCAGCAGAAAATGCTGAAAACAGCTGAAAGAGGTGGAGGAGTTTACTCTGCCCTCCCAGCTGTCAGTCAGCAGAGCGGGAATCATATTTCCCGCTTCTGACGATATTTGCCGAGAAGGAGACGTCATCGCGCTTTCAGCTTTCAGCGCGATGACGTCTCCAACTCACCACAGAAGCTGACGGCTCCCTCTGAGGGTTAGTGTTGCGCGCATCCTCTTGCGCGCAACACTAATCCTCAGAGGGAGCCGGGAGGAAGCCTGCCGATTGGCTGGCTTACGTGAGAGGCGCGCTTCTAACGTAAACCAGAAGGCAAGTCGGATGGAAGAAGGACGGGAGCGGAAGAGGAGGGAGGTGAGTATAAAAAAAAAAACACAGCTGGAAACAAAAGGATTTTAGGGTATTACAGTTACAAAAACATAAACAAAAAATAACTATTTATTAAGGGAATAGGGATAGGTTAGGATTAAAAAACGGGGGGTGATTTTTTTAATAGAGTGTCCCTTTAACTGTTGATTGGCAAGCCTCCATCACATGGTACTTTCACATATCCTGTGTTTTCTCCTTAGCTTGATTTGCTTCTGCGGACCCGTTGGTCTCCCATCGTTTCGGACGCCCGTTGGCTTCCAGTTCTGCAACTGACCATCTCGTTGACTCCTGCCTAGTTTTGGCTTTCACCTCTTCGGTTTCCGGTTTCTTCCTACTTCTTGGATTTCTGGATTTTCTACGTCACGACTCTCCTGCTCGTTCAGCATACAAGAAAAGAGGGCGTGGCTAGGACATACTACTCTCTTGTTCTTTATTGGTTAATGCTGTTGCTATGTAAACTTTCCTTTGCTGCTGATGTTTTAGTAAAGAAAAGAGAATGCAAAATATTCGCCTCCTGTCTTTATTAAAATTAAGATTATTCTAACACCAAGGCTGGAATAATCCAGAATTTTACTAAATCAAATATAAAAAAGCAATGAATACAAAAATATTAATAAAGACATAATCAAAAAATATATAAAAAAGATTGCAATACGTAAAATAAACGCAGTAAAAGGGACTGAATTAAATAAGCAGATACACACATAAAGCGTGACTTACAGGAGGACGCGGCGCCACAAACCGAGGCTCTCACAGAGCTATTCTCCAGTACCTATAGAGAGCCCATAATGTGCAAAGATATATAGAGTCTCGTCCATGATCCATATAAAGCACATCGATGGTCTACAATGCATCTACCTAAATCAAGGTGAAGAGGGCGTCGAGAAGTCAATACACTGGTTTCTCGAGTCGACACCCTGTTCACCTTGATTTAGGTTGGTGCCTTGTAGACCATCGATGTGCTTTCTATGGATCATGGGATAAGACTCATATATATATATCTGGTGGTTCCTTTAGCCCAGTAGCAGGATGTACAGTTTCTCTGATTCTCCGTGTATCTTGTTTTCTGCCTCTCTTATATCCTACATTCTTGACTGGCTGACCTCTGCTGACCTCGACCCAGCTTGTCCTCTCGACCTTACTACCTCTATGTCCTTCAACTCTGGGCAGTGTCTGATATTCAGGGTTACTCAGAGAAAGGTGAAACTCTGGAGAACTTTTGGAGAGTGAAAATTCTAGGTCAAAATAGCCAAAGCAGAAAAATTCTCCCATTTATCACTTTCCTAATCGGCTATTTGTTCTAGATTGTGCTCTTTTCCTGCCAGTTCTCCGGATTTTCACCTTTCTCTGAATAAATCTCAGTCGCTCTAGCAGCTATATGGGTCTCTATGGGTCTATTTTGTTACAGGGGTTTTAGGTGATGCGTGTTTGGGGTTGTTGTCCTCCTCCCATTACCTTAGACGCTGACTCCTCTGGACGGGGAATGGTCGCCGGGTGGTGAGCATCACCAGGGCTGCCATAAGAAATCTCGGGGCCCCTCAATGAAGTACTATTTGGGGCCCCTTTGCTTATCTGCTCATTAAACTTGCTGGTCCAGTAAGGGGATACATCATGTTTCCTGGTGGGATCTGCATCTTCTCTGCCTGGCACAGACCTTACTAATCGCTCCCTCAGTGAGGAGTCAGAGGGATCTTTCCGGCCCCGGATGCCGAGTGCTGCGACCAAGGATTAGACCATAAATCTGACCCAATCCCTGCCAATTTGGAAAGTCACCCCAGGGGATGGGAGCCCGAAACCTTTAATTTCCAAATCAATGGTGACACTTGTCTGGACCAGCCCGACTCCTCGACTTATAAAAACGTCACAACCTCAAGTCGAGACTGAAGAAAAGCCTTTATTTCCAAGAACTAATAAACAGCTGGACGGGACACACAAAGGGATGACACGGCTTTCAGTCAATATCCAAACCGGCCCTGCCCCGGATCCCTCCTCAATTTCTAGGGAAGCTCCAGAACATTCTGTGACCAAAGCAGGTGAGAAGAGGAAAGGGCGTTAATTGGAATCAGCCTGGATCAGGTTGTGCAGTCACCTGTCAGTGTATATAAATCCCGTGCACCGGGACAGCAGCACCTCAACGAGCATCTCCAAACGTTTGTGACGAAGAACAGACCATGAAGGGACTCACGCTGGCTTTGGGCTTGCTGGTGGCTCTATGTACCTTGTGTGCACAAGCCAACCCCGTCGTACATCCTGACGAGGTAAGTGTCTGCAGATACAATGTATACGGTGTGTATCCCTATAGATACATTTATAGAATGTCACTGCAATAGGCAGAGGCGCAGGAGATGGACCAGAATCCAACAGGTCCGTCATCAAGGAATTGTGTATTTATGGTAAATTCACGGCAAATTGGAATATATCGCAGCAAAAACCTGCAGAAATGAATAAGTTACATATTTATATTTTGCCTGAGCTTTGTGATGCATGTATTAAACAAACCAGCAATATTCCACCCGCTGCGTGAAGCTTCCACTGCCTGATACACCCGCCGGGTGATGCTTCCGCTGCCTGATACACTCGCAGTGTGAAGCTTCCGCTGCCTGATACACTCGCTGCCTGATACACCCGCTGCGTGAAGCTTCCGCTGCCTGATACACTCGCTGCCTGATACACCCGCTGCGTGAAGCTTCCGCTGCCTGATACACTCGCAGTGTGAAGCTTCCGCTGCCTGATACACCCGCCGCCTGATACACCCGCCGCGTGAAGCTTCCGCTGCCTGATACACCCGCCGCCTGAAGCTTCCGCTGCCTGATACACCCGCCGCGTGAAGCTTCCGCTGCCTGATACACCCGCCGCGTGAAGCTTCCGCTGCCTGATACACCCGCTGCGTGAAGCTTCCGCTGCCTGATACACCCGCTGCGTGAAGCTTCCGCTGCCTGATACACCCGCTGCGTGGAGCTCCCGCAGCCTGACACACCCGCTGTGTGAACTCATTCATAACTCATTCTGCCGCTTTGCATTACAATATAACCTCACGACCCACGATTGTGACATGTTAAAAGAACTAAACTGGCCGTCGCTGGAATCTAGACGCACCCTTCACCTTTCCAACCTGGTGTTTAAGAGCTTCTCTGGGAAGCTGCCACCCTACCTGAATAGGCTGATTGCCCCAGCAGCTCCCTCATCCTATAACCTCCGATCCAGGACCAGAATGCACCTGTAAACATGTAACATAGTGACTATATACAGAATGCACCTGTAAACCTGTAACACAGTGACTATATACAGAATGCGCCTGTAAACATGTAACAGTGACTATATACAGAATGCGCCTGTAAACATGTAACACAGTGACTATATACAGAATGCACCTGTAAACAAGTAACATAGTGACTATATACAGAAATGCACCTGTAAACATGTAACACAGTGACTATATACAGAATGCACCTGTAAACATGTTACAATGACTATATACAGAATGCACCTGTAAACATGTAACATAGTGACTATATACAGAATGCGCCTGTAAACATGTAACACAGTGACTATATACAGAATGCACCTGTAAACAAGTAACATAGTGACTATATACAGAATGCGCCTGTAAACATGTAACACAGGGACTATATACAGAATGCGCCTGTAAACATGTAACACAGTGACTATATACAGAATGCACCTGTAAACAAGTAACACAGTGACTATATACAGAATGCGCCTGTAAACATGTAACACAGTGACTATATACAGAATGCGCCTGTAAACATGTAACAGTGACTATATACAGAATGCGCCTGTAAACATGTAACACAGTGACTATATACAGAATGCACCTGTAAACATGTAACACAGTGACTATATACAGAATGCACCTGTAAACCTGTAACATAGTGACTATATACAGAATGCACCTGTAAACATGTAACACAGTGACTATATACAGAATGCACCTGTAAACATGTAACATAGTGACTATATGTGACACAAAAGGTTACTATTTAAATTAAGAAAAAATGGTCTAGATGAAAATACTTGTTCTTGGATAGAAAACTGGCTAAAAGATAGGGTACAGAGAGTGGTCATAAATGGTACATTTTCAAGATGGACACCAGTGGTAAGCGGTGTCCCTCAGGGGTCTGTTATAGGACCAATACTATTCAATTTATTTATAAATGACCTTGAGATAGGCATTGAAAGTCATGTATCAGTGTTTGCAGATGACACAAAACTAGGAAAAGTAATACAATGTGAGCAGGATGTTACTGTATGTGCAGGGTGATACAATGTGAGCAGGATGTTACAGTATGTGCAGGGTGATACAATGTGAGCAGGATGTTACAGTATGTGCAGGGTGATACAATGTGAGCAGGATGTTACAGTATGTGCAGGGTGATACAATGTGAGCAGGATGTTACTGTATGTGCAGGTGATACAATGTGAGCAGGATGTTACAGTATGTGCAGGTGATACAATGTGAGCAGGGTGTTACAGTATGTGCAGGTGATACAATGTGAGCAGGATGTTACTTTGCTGCAGAGGGATTTAGATAGATTGGGGGACTGGGCACTTAAATGGCAGATGAGATTTAATGTATATAAATGTAAAGTTATGCACTTTGGAGTGAAGAACATACAAGTAATTTATACCCTAAATGGTACGGAGTTAGGGAAATCCAAGCAGGAGAAGGATTTGGGAATAATCATAGACTTCAAACTAAGTAACAATGTGCAATGTCAAACAGCAGCCGCCAAGGCCAGCAAAGTATTGGCATGCATTAAAAGGGGAGTTCACTCACGGGATGAAAACATAATTTTGCCTCTGTATAAATCAATGGTCAGGCCGCACCTTGAATATGCCGTGTGATTTTGGGCACCGGTCTTAAAAAAAGATATTATAGCGTTAGAAAAAGTGCAGAGACGGGCAACTAAATTAATAAGGGGGATGGAAGGGTTAAGTTATGAGGAAAGACTAACAAGCTTAAACCTGTTTAGTTTAGAGAAAAGGCGCCTTAGAGGGGATCTGATAACCTTATATAAATATATACGGGGCCATTATCAACCATTGTCTGATAACCTATTCATTAACAGGACTATACATAGGACAAGGGGTCATCCATTTAGACTGGAAGAAAGAAAATTTAGCTTAAAGCATAGGAAGGGTTATTTTACGGTGAGAACAATAAAGCTGTGGAATTCTCTGCCTGTTGAGGTGGTTGGGTCAGAGTCTGTACAGACTTTTAAAAAACGACTGGATGACTACCTGCAGACACAGAATATTAAGGGTTATAATATTTAATATGTGGGTAAAAGCTTCTTGATCCAAGGAGAAATCTGACTGCCATTCTGGGGTCAAGAAGGAATTTTTTCCCAGTATGTTGCATATTGGCAAGCATTCAGACTGGGTTTTTTGCCTTCTTTTGGATCAACAGCAGTAGGTTATGTGGGAGAGGCTGAACCTGATGGACGCATGTCTTTTTTCAGCCTATATAACTATGTAACTATGTAACTATGTAACTATGTAACTATGTAATATACAGAATGCGCCTGTAAACATGTAACACAGTGACTATATACAGAATGCACCTGTAAACATGTAACATAGTGACTATATACAGAATGTGCCTGTAAACATGTAACACAGTGACTATATACAGAATGCGCCTGTAAACATGTAACATAGTGACTATATACAGAATGTGCCTGTAAACATGTAACACAGTGACTATATACAGAATGCGCCTATAAACATGTAACACAGTGACTATATACAGAATGCACCTGTAAACATGTAACATAGTGACTATATACAGAATGCGCCTGTAAACATGTAACATAGTGACTATATACAGAATGCACCTGTAAACATGTAACATAGTGACTATATACAGAATGCGCCTGTAAACATGTAACATAGTGACTATATACAGAATGCACCTGTAAACATGTAACATAGTGACTATATACAGAATGCACCTGTAAACATGTAACATAGTGACTATATACAGAATGCACCTGTAAACATGTAACACAGTGACTATATACAGAATGCACCTGTAAACATGTAACACAGTGACTATATACAGAATGCGCCTGTAAACATGTAACACAGTGACTATATACAGAATGCACCTGTAAACATGTAACATAGTAACTATGTTACTTACATATTTATTTTCCGTGTTACTCTGTATATTTGTTGTTTTTAATATCTTGCATTTATTACTTTGCATTTCTGTAACATTTTAATGCTCTTGAATCCAGGACATACTTGAAAACGAGAGAAATCTCAATGTGTCCTTCCTGGGAAAATCCTTTATAAATAAATAAATGATCCACAAACCATCTGTCAGTGTTTGGTGAATAAGCCCTTAAAATTCACTTTACTGTCCCATAGACGCAGGTCCTCAAAAGAAACGGTGAATAATGTTTGCTTCTGGCTCTGCAGCTTCGCTGGGACCTTTATGTAGGTTTTGCACAGTTTGGACCCAGAATATTCCCTGTATCACAGCAGAGCCTCTCTAACTAACATAGGAGTGTGCACAGAGTGTGCACAGAGTGTGGGTGAAGAGGTCCTCCTTCATCTCCTACATTGACACTTTGGATCCTTTATCTGGATCATGATAAATAATATAAAAACTGACAGGATCTGATTAAAGGTTTTTACTAATAAAAAATGTGCATTTTGTGTAAAATCTCTAAACATAAGTTTCCAATTAATAAATGTTACACACCCTAATGTCTGTACACCCTAATGTAACGCACTGCGCACGCCTGTTTCTGCACACCCTAATGTAACGCACGCGCACGCCTGTGTGTAAAGGGCTGCGCACACCCGTGTCTGCACACCCTAATGTAACGTACTGCGCACGCCAGTGACTGCACTCCCTAATGTAACGCACGCCTGTGTCTGCACACCCTAATGTAACGCGCTGTGCACGCCAGTGTCTGCACACCCTAATGTAACGCGCTGCGCACGTCAGTGTCTACACACCTAATGTAACGCGCTGCGCACGTCAGTGTCTACACACCCTAATGTAACGCGATGCACACGCCAGTGTATGCACACCCTAATGTAAAGCGTTGTGCACGCCAGTGTCTGCACACCCTAATGTAAAGCACTGCGCACGCCACTGTCTGCACACCCTAATGTAAGGCGCTGCGCACGCCAGTGTTGGCACACCCTAATGCAGTGCGCTGCGCACACCAGTGTCTACACACATTAATACAACATACTGTGCACGCCAGTGTCTACACACATTAATACAACATGCTGTGCACGCCAGTGTCTGCAAACCCTAATGCCACGCGTGCGCATGCCTGTGTCTGCACACCCCAATGTAATGTGCAGCGAACGGCAGTGTCTGCACACCCTAATGCATCGGCCTGCGCACGCTAGTGTCCGCACACCCTAATGTAACGCGCTGCGCACGTCAGTGTCTACACACCCTAATGTAACGCGATGCACACGCCAGTGTCTGCACACCCTAATGTAACGAGCTGCGCACGCCAGTGTCTGCACACCCTAATGTAACGCGTTGTGCACGCCAGTGTCTGCACACCCTAATGTAAAGCACTGTGCACGCCACTGTCTGCACACCCTAATGTAAGGCGCTGCGCACGCCAGTGTCGGCACACCCTAATGCAGTGCGCTGCGCACACCAGTGTCTACACACATTAATACAACATGCTGTGCACGCCAGTGTCTGCAAACCCTAATGCAACGCGTGCGCATGCCTGTGTCTGCACACCCCAATGTAATGTGCAGCGAACGGCAGTGTCTGCACACCCTAATGCATCGGCCTGCGCACGCTAGTGTCCGCACACCCTAATGTAACGTGCTGCGCACGCCTGTGTCTGCACACCCTAACGTAACGCGTTGCGCACGCCAGTGTCTGCACACCCTAATGTAACAGCCTCTAGATGTTTCGGGACAGATAAAGTAAAAGTGCTGACAGTGGCGCGCGGACAGCCTGAGGCGTGCACCTGTCCATGAGGCCCTCTGTCCGATCCTCGGTGGCCAACCAGCCCTTCTCCGCCACCATTGCCCATTCCAGCCAGACCTGCGTGTAGGACCGCCAGGTCGCCTCTGCCAAAGCGCCGTCCACCATCCGCCTTAGCCTGGCAAAACGAGGTTCCACAGCCATGAAGGGAAAGCCGTCGCTGCCGAGGACGCCCGAGGAGCCACCTGCCAAAAACGGTCCCACTGGAACCGGGAGAGAGCGTCAGCAATTACGTTGTCCACACCTGGTACATGCGCCGCCCTGACAAAGATGTTGTATTCAAGACAGCGCAAAACCAAATGGCGCAGCAACGCCAACACTGGAGCCGAACCAGAAGATGAGCGGTTCACCACGTGCACCACGCCCATGTTATCGGTCCTAAAAATCACTCTCCGATTCGCCAACCTCTCGCCCCACAATTCCAGCGCCACCACGATCGGAAAGAGTTCCAAGATGGTCAGGTTCCGCACCAAAGCGGAAGCAGCCCACTCCCACGTCCAGGCCTGGGCGCACGAGGACCCCTGAAAGTAGGCCCCAAATCCTCCTGCGCCTGAAGCATCCGTGAACAGTTCTAGGGAACCGTTGTCCACTTCCGCCTCCCGCCAGTAGGTACGCCCATTGTACTCCGCCAAAAACTTGCACCACACCTCCAGGTCCTCTCTCAATGATCGAGTAACGCGGACAAAATGATGCGGCATCCTGACGCCCGCTGTCGCCACAGACAACCGGCGACAAAATGCCCTACCCATCGGCATCACCCGGCACGCGAAGGCCAAGTGACCTAACAGTGACTGCAATACCTGTAACTGCAATTTTTTTGTGCCCAAGGCCTGCACCACCAAGCACTGCAACACCTCAATCTTATCAGCCATCAAGCGGAAAACCCTCTACCGTATCTATTTCGATCCCCAGAAATGACAAACGGCTATAGGGCCCCTCGGTCTTCTCCTCTGCCAACGGTATACCAAACTCTGCTGCAACCTCCCGGAATGCCCTGAGCAACTCCGTGCAAACCGTAGACTCCCCAGGACCTACGAATAGAAAGTCGTCCAGGTAGTGTACTATAGAGTTTGCACCTGCTCGCTGGCGCACCACCCACTCCACGAACGTCGCGAACAGCTCGAAATAGTGGCAGGAGATGGAGCACCCCATTGGCAGGCAACGATCGTAATAATATTTTCCCCGAAACGAGCAGCCCAGCAGGTGGTAGCAGTCTGCATGGATGGGAAGCAACCTGAAAGCCGCCTCCACATCCACCTTGGCTAACCAGCACCCCGGACCAGCCTCCCTAACCAGCTGAAGCGCTTCGTCAAAGGATGCATAACGTACCCGACAAGAATCCTTGCCTATGCCATTGTTGACTGATGCCCCAGCCGGATAGAACAGGTGGTGGATCATTGTGAATTTCCCCGTCTCCTTCTTCGGAACCAGCCCCGTGAAATTCTCAAGTTGACGAAGGGTAACTCCCCGAACGGACCCGCCATCCTCCCTAGTTGCACCTCCCGCATCAACTTCTCTCCCAACACCCTTTCATTGTCCCGCGCAGACACCAAATTTCCCGCAAACAATGGGAAGTCTGATGGGGAATATGAAAACCAGAGTAAAACCCGTCCCGCAGGAGCACCGCCGCCTGACGACTCGGGTATTTAGCGAGCCACGGGAGCATCGCACGGACGCGCACCGGTGAAACCCCGTCCACTAAACTCCTCCCGGCCGGCAGGCCTAGCAGCTGCACCTGCTCCCTTCTTAAAACACCTGAACAAGGGGTGGGGCCCCCCACACCCCGAACACTCATGCCGGAAGCGGCACGCTGCCGCCCACCTGCATTGCGACTCGTTATAGAGCCAACAGCAACCCTTACTTCCACCCGCCGACCACCCGGTGCCCTGGGGACAGCAGCTCCAAGAAAGGACTGCCGCGCCGGCGTCATCAGCAACAGCCACAAGTTGGTGTCCTGTACGTCGAAACGCATACCCGGGCGCACCGCCATTTTTTGTCTGAACTGCTGGTCATATCTGAACCAGCATTGACCGCCATACACCTTATACGCTCCCCATATGAGGTCTATATAAGCCAACAAGGGTATGCACCGCTCCGGGTAACGCTCGCACACAATCCCACTATACGCCAAGAAACCCTGCATCCAATTCCCCCACGTCCGTGGTAACATTCTTTCCTTTTCCTTATCCTTTCCCTCCAAACCATACTCTGTTTTTTTAGGGCGATCCACTGACTCCCTATCCGGGGAGACCAGGGACAGGACCTCCACATACTCCCGTTTCCAAATTTTCTCTTTGACCTCGGGTCACCTGCAATCCGAGTGGCGACAACTCGCATGCGCCCCCCCCCCTGCACTTCAAGCGCGGACCCACTGGTACTTCGCGACCCCCCCACTCTCCACCGAAACCCCCGTTTTTTTTTTCTCCCTCAGCCTCGTCTGCACCTCCACCGAAACCGGCACCTCGGCCGTCGCTGTTGCCACCCGATCCACTGGCACGTCCCGCCAGTGCTGAAGGGCTGCGACCAGGGCCTCTACCAGCCCCGTTGGTTTGGCACCATCGTCCTGGCTGTGTCCCGCCGGGACTCCTGATCGGCGTTGTCTGTCTCAGTGCGCCGGCGGGGAGCCGATGCTGCCGCCCTTCGCCCGCTGCTCCCCTGCCTTCTGCCACCGGCGCTCCGCCACCATGATCCTCTGCAGCATCAAGCGGTAAAAGTTTCATATTTTTTTCTGCAGCCGGCATGGGTGCCGCCATCTTGGGGGCGCGGCTGGCGTGACGTTGATGCCCTGTGCCGCGCTGCTCGATGCCGGGGGCGGAGCTACGCGCAGCAGCCAGAAGTGATGGCTTTCCCAGTGGGCTCCTCGACCGGATATACTGTTCCTCCCCAGCATGCTGCTCCATCTCTTCTCCCCAGTGGCCATCTTGGTCCTCCGCACCATGTGTACTGAGCATTCTTCCTCCGCGGCCATCTTGCTCCACCCGATCTGCATCCACCGCCGACGGCCTCTTCCTGGCTCCCAGCTCCCGCAGTCTCATGGCAGTCAAACGTCCTGCCGGCGTGTCCGGTACCGTCGCTGGCATTGCCGGTCGCGAATTAAGGACCTCCTCGCAGTTGTTCTCCGGACCAATCTCTTCCTCCAAGCTGTGCCCACGATCTCTCAGGGGGCCAGGATTCAGTCTCTGTGGAGGCCTCGATTGCCTCTCCCTCCTCCACTGTATTCTCCCCTCTGTAGTCACCGGGGGCAGCTCCCTGCTCGGTTCAGCATCAATAAGGTCCATGATTGTTGATCCCTGAGCCGCCACGTGGGCCCGTAGCTGCTCCAGCAGAGCTTGCACTTCGTCAGAATTCCCCGACATGCTGGCTTTCACTTTTCAATCCCGGTCCTCTAACTCCCAGCACTCCCAGCCAAATGTCTTTTCAGGGTAAGAAGTTTTCCCAAAGGAAAATTCGCCAGCAGGAATACTGGAATTTCTCTCTCCTGTGCTGTACCTGAGCCAAAAGGTAAGACCCTCCCCTACAGGGCTTTATATACCCCTTGATACCCCCCGCTGTTTTCCCCCACAGTCCAAACACTCCTTCTCTGACCATCCCAGCCCAGCAGTCATGCCCCCCTTCCTTATGTCCAGGGGCCTTCTTTCCACAGTGACCCCTTGGCGGATTGACGAGTGCGACCATTTACCCAGCAGAATACTAGTATGAAAAAAAAAAAGAGACGCACATCTAATAATAAAACCACGCATGTGCGTCACGTCTTTAGAGGAAACATGCGGCTTTTAGAGTACGGACTACAATGAAAATAGTGTTTCTTACATTAGGCAAAGTGCGGGTTTAGAGTTACTGTACATCAGCGTATTTAACCCTTTCGCTGCTGAGGCTTTTCCCGCCCCTGTGCTGAGGTCATTTTTTACCTGTTTTGCGCATCATGTTTAAACGTGTTTTGAAGGCTTATTTTAGTATATGACATCGACATATTATATATCGTTCTTTCCGTCAGACTCGGTAGATTCATAATATGTCATTATTATATGTATACGTTATGTCATGTTTGTATATTATAACAAAAAATGCAATAAAATATGTATTTTCAATAATTTACAGCGTGTAAAGTGTTTTTTTCCACATTTTAACATGCGAGCAATTGCGGTTATATTTTGTATGGGGTGCGCTTGTTAAAAAAATTAGAGATGGGGTCTCGTTACATTTTGTTTTGGGGAAAATGACACCATTTTTAACAAACGCACCGCATACAAAAATCGTTAATGCAGCATCATTGTTCACATTATAATTGAAATGGGAACAATATTGCTGCATTAACAAAACAAAAAAAAAAAAAAAAAGTGTTTATTTTTTTTTTATTATTTTTTTTTTTTAATTTTTTTTTATTTTTATTTTTCTTTTTTTTTTTTTTTACAATTTTTTTTACTTTCATGTTTGGTATCGTTGGAACGGCCATGCTCTGGCCGATCCAACGATATCAAAATTTAACCCCTAACTGCCACGGATCGGGAGATAGGGAGTTCATTGGAACTCCCTATCTCCACACTTCGTGGCAGTTAGGGGTTAATGCTAGGACTGGCGTCATCGTGCTGCGCACGATGACGCCAGTCCTCTGGGGGAGTTCCCGGAAGCTTGGCCGACATCCAAGATGTCGGCCAGCTCCCGGGAAGGATCGCAAATCGGCGCTTTTCAGCGCCGATTTGCGATCCAGCTCCCCAGGGGTTAATGCCAGGCATCATTTGGAAGGGCAGGCTGTGCCCTTCCAAATGATGCCTGGGTTAAGCCCCTGTGAGCCGCCGATCGGGAGGGAGAGAGGTCCGAAGGACCTCCCCCCCTCCCTTTCAGGCGCCTCCTCCGCACATGCGGGGGGGGCGCCTGAATTATGTGTCATCGCGGGGGCGCGATGACACATAATAATGGCGGCCACTGCTCCGGATGCCGGGCTGACATCCAGGATGTCAGCCCGCACCGGAGGGGCCAGCGATCGGCCGGAACCCGGCCGAACGCTGACCCCAATGCGAGGACGCGCTCAGCGCGTCCTCCGCATACCAGCGGGAATGCTGAGGACGCGCTGAGCGCGTCCTTAGCATTCAAGTGGTTAACATTAGGCCAAACGCATGTCTAGCTCCATGTACCCCAAGTCTGAAGTGATTACCGTCAGTTATTCTTTATATAACACGAGGATTCCCTTTGTATTATATGATCCGGAGTCCTCGGGTGCCGAGCTGTCAGGTCACAGAGCGCTGGGGTCTCCAGGGTGTCCGGGGAGGGGGGGGGGTTGATTGACACATGAGGGAGAGGAAGGACAGATTTATTTTTTGCAGTAACAAGGCTGCTTTGATAACCCAGGATGCTGTGCCCAGAATGTAACTACCTGATGGTGAACAAGCACCGCGTGACGGCGACGGTCATCCAGGCCTCTCGCTTAGGGATGAGCCGAACACTCCCCGAGTTCGGTTCGAGCCCGAACCCGAACTTCCCATTTGTTCGGGTCCGAACTCGAACCCAATGCAAGTCAATGGGGCTTAAAATTCGGTTTTTAGTGTGCCCTCCAAGAGGGCATATATGCTACATATTTGCCATAAAAGGTGTATGGGGGTCCGGGTAGTGCCCTGGGGGACAGGAAACAGGAACAAAAAGTAAAAAAAAAGTTTTTAAAGGGACAGTGAGTTTTCCATGAAATAAGGGTTAAAAATAAAAACGAAAAATTCCTTCAAATATCGTGCCTAGGAGGTCCCCATAACCTGCCCGTGAAGTGCCGGATTTCTAGGATGTATAGAAACACTTAAAAACAAAATAATGACGTTTCTTATGACAGTAAATGCTTTTCCTTTAATCTATCCATAAACAACTGCTTGGGGCAGCAGTCTGTATGAAAAGAGGAGACATTTTCGTACATGCAGAAAAAGTTTACAGATTTCTTTGGCTAAACTATTGTGAAATATATGCAGGCTTTGGATGAAAGTAACAATAGGTGCTTTAAAATTGGTCCTTTAGCGTCCCCAACAGTGCCGTCACACCGTAACCCGGATATGAATCTGATACTGGCGTCAGTGGCAGTGCACCCAAATATTGTGCTTTTGGTGCCAGGCCTGCAAGTACTATCATACAGTAACCCCTCTGTGGTATTTTGGAAGAATGCAGGGGTGGACCATGTGGTCCTATATTGAAAAGATATGATTCTGGTCAAGGCGTCAGTGCACCCAGATATTCTGCCTTTGGTGCAAGACTGCCAGGCCAGCAAGTATCATCATACAGTAACCCCTCTGTGGTATTGTGGAAGAGTGCAGGGTTGGACCCTGCTGTTCAAAAAATTAAAATGATATAAATCTGGCACAGGCGTCAGTGCAGCCAAATATTGTGCCTTTCATGGCAGCAAGTGCCTTCACACCGTAACCCTTTTGTGGTATTGTGGAAGAGTTCAGTGCTGGAGGTTTTGTGCATGCAGAAGACATCCCCTATCTATTCCGTTACTTCGGCATCAGGGGATTGATAGCTGCTGATCCAGGACTGATTCATTTTAATAAATGTCAGCCGGTCTACAGAGTCGGTGGGCAGATGCACTCTTTTGTCTGTGACAAGACCTCCAGCGGCACTGAACGTCCTTTCAGAAAACACGCTAGATGAAGGGCAACCTAGTAGATGCATAGCATATT